>BEGY01000016.1:502617-578600 GCA_002335675.1 Chlamydomonas eustigma
GCAGTCTCCCATTACACTTTTTTCTGGATCGCCTTTCACAACAAGCGTGAAATCCTGACGGGTAGTAATTGCTGCCATTGCCTTTGAGTTTCTCAGTGTGCTAGATCTTAAAAATCGAGGTCCTGTCTTGCACAAGACGTCCTTGGTATGAATCATTGTCCAATCTACAACTCAAAGTTTTTTGGGGGCTACCTTTGCAGCTTTGAATCTACGATGTCGGAAATTTCAACGAAACATCGCCAGGGTTTATAAATGAAACCTTATTTGCCCTAAGCATCAAACCTGACAACCATTTCTTATGCCGAACATTTTATGTGTTGTTTGTCAGGAATCAAACAGTGGCATGATTGGGTACGCAGTGGCTATACGGCACAACCATTTTCATGCCTCATGTCCAAAGCATTGACAAAGCCTGTACATTAACGTTCAGCATAACGGCTACCATACATCTTCAACTGTTGATGCAACGATACAGAATACAAAAGTATTAAAATTTAAATCCTAACTCTTGAAGGAGTTGAATTACCATACATCCTCCTTAGTGCAATTTCAACTGTAATGCTGCTACCTGGGTCACCTATTTTGGTATGCTATTTGCACAGAGATGACCTGAAAATAGCCAAGAGGAAAGAAAAGTTGGACAAGGTTTTGGATCAAACATGAGATAACAAAGCAGCTAAAGCAGCATTATCCCCCCATTGACAGCTAAAATCTGACTAGAACTCGACATCTTTAACAAAGTACAGACGGCTGCAGGTGGCGCACAGTGATGGGTCACAAAATTGTGTCTTCTTCAAAACATTCCACCATGCAAAGAATGTAGTTAAAACTATAGATCAACAATGAGATCAGCTCATGGATACTTTTAGTATGCTATTCATTCACATACTCTGTAACATTGCTCCTCACCCGATGTATGTCAGGTAGTGGCGTTAAGAAGGCCCTTATGTACCTCCTCAGCACTTCCAAGCTCATGTGACTCCCAATGACCAGATGTTCCTGTGGTTATCCTGTAGGCCCCGCTGTGAAGTGTGAAGTGTAAACAGCTGCTGCAAGGTGTGTATCAGAAGCTGTAGCCAAGAGCCTGAACCCAGCAGTAGTGTCAGTCTGTTGGGATGATGAGTCTGCAGTACCTCTTGTGGAGACATTTGTAGCCACAGAGATGGTGGGGGCAGCAGGACGACCCGCAGGTGCTCCTGGATGTGCCATGAAGGTGGGGGGGGGCAGCAGGACCCGCAGGTGCTCCTGGATGTGCCATGAAGATGGGGAGGGCTGCAGGACGACCCGCAGGTGCTCCTGGATGTGCCATGAAGTTTTCATCAGCCATGGAGGCTGCAGTGGTTCCATGGAGAGTGGAAGTGGTGTGAGTTGTTGCAGTAGGAGTACTGCTTTCAGGTGGGAGAGTATTGCCATCCTCTGCAAGTGAAGGGATTTCTTGTATCTCAGGCAACACAGACAGCGTCGTACTTGGGTGAGGAAGTTGCAGTGAGGGCCTAGGAACAAGACCAAACCATATGTTTTGGGCTATTATATGCTGAGAAGCTGACGGAAGAGTGGTGCTATCCCTACTGATGACAACATCCAGTGCATGTTGAGTGTGAATGCCGCTGTCTGGGCCCCCAGTACTGTCACTAATGCTGCCACTGTCTAAGCCGCTGCCTTCAGCAGCTTGGCTCCTTACCCTCATGTCAATCCTCCTACCAGTGCCTCCTCCTCCACTGCCAGTACCCCCTCCTAACCTGCCAGTACCTCCTCCGCCTACGCTGCCATTACCCCCTCTCCGCTGCTAGTACCTCCTCCTCCGCTGCCTGTACCCCCTCCTCTGCTGCCAGCATCCTCACTTCCACTGCCAGCAGTACCCCCTCCTCTGCTGCCTGTTACTACCATGTTCTCCATACCTTCGATACTTACTCTAGCTGCTGGGCTACCTGTCCCACCGCCACTACTCCCACCCCCTCCGCTGTCTGTGCCTGTGCCGCTGGTGGTAGCAACTGGACTTTCTGTCCCAGCCTGGCTCCCTGGTGTGATGAAGTGCTGGTACAGCTTGCAGTCAATAAAAGATCAGGATGTGGTAATGGTTGTTGTTGTTGAAGAATGCATGATGGCAGGTCACTGTTGGCAGATGTGAAGAGGTCTGCTGGTTGATTGATTGGGGCGGTCCATTTTGCAAAGGTGGCTTGAAAGGCGTGGCTGGAAAGTGTCAAGCTAACATTTTCTTGATGAGACAGGTAGAAGCTGAGGTGCTTGTTGTGTGATCGTTTGCTGAGCTTGGGGTCTAGTAGAAGAGGAAGTTGATGCCGGCAGAATGCAGGTAGCAGGCTGTGTATTTCTCCTGGGATTGAAACAGCACCTTTTTGCTCTACTGTGAATGCCTACTGTTTTCACACCTTAGCTTGTCAATATTTACATCATTGTCTGCTACTGCAAGTAACGTGGCGCTAGTAAGATTCCCACAACTGTATACTGTAATACAGAAATGGCCACCTCAAGTATGGCCTCACTTGGCCAGTTGCGTTTTCATAGAAAGATTTCTTTTAAGCGCAAACATCTTTGCTCAATAGCAGGTCTTCAACAAGCGAGTGTTGGTCACCTTGCGTTGGACTTGTACTGTCATGATCGAGTCCTGCTTAAATCCACTATGACATAAATCCAAGATGCTAACTGTCCAGTAAAGATCAATTTATTGTGACATCAAAATATCAAAACAAACCGGATTCTCAAAAGGCAATCATTCAATCTATATCTTTATACGTAATCCGTAGCCATTGTTCGATAGGCAACCCATGTATGTGACTACAGGATGTCTCACTCAAGCACAGAGAGACAGAAACCTTTTAGTGTTTCTTGCTCCAACCCTCCAAAATCTTCAAGCTTCCATAATCTACATCTTGCCAGGCCGGCAGAGTTTGAACAAAGCCCATGTACCGCCAAAGTGCAGCTAGCTCTAACGGCAAGACAAAACCCTGAGCAAAGTTGTGAGGTCTGGCCTTGGCAAAACATGTGATGTCATCTACGTTCTGTTCAGACATTATGTCACACCCTGCAATATAGTAATTGATGCCAAATGTCTAATTACTTATTGACATGCTTACCTTAGGCTGGCAAGCTACCAGTATGTGATATAACTTGGGCGCAAAAGCAGCGTCCTCTGCATCCAAATGTAGCCCTCCAAATAAAGGGCCCTGGTGAAACGTTACAAAAGAAGCAGATTTAGAATTGAATGATTAAAATCCTTAACATTGTCAGCAGAAGACCATGCTCTTAACAATGAAGATTTAAATCACATGCAGTACCATGCTAAGCACCAGACATGATACCAAATATTAGAGTTACCTTTCCTGGTGCTGATAAGTACTCATTGATAGCAACAAGCTCTGCTAGGAGCTGTGCCTTTTTTGTCTCAAGTTCTTCAGGACTGCCTGCTGCCAAATATTGACGAAAGGCTGGGAATATCTTGGAAGTCCTACTTGGGATGGAGACAACATTACAACAGCCGTACCTCACGTACAATGCATATTTCTAAAAAGAAAGTTGTGATTTGATGCAAAAGTGCTGTAAGTGGTTTAAACCTCTCTCACATTCCCTGAGGCGCGCTGCTGAGCATGCTAGGCTCAGGGAATTTCTCCTCCAGGTACACAACGATCTTGTCAGAGTCTGGCAAGAGAAAATGTTCACCAACATCTGAAGTTCCAATCTTCAGAACAGGCACCTGCAAACAGGAAGTTGGAGATCCAATGATCCTTGTATGGAGGTTGAAAAATCTCTAAAAAGCTGGCAGTCATTTCATTTATAGGTCTGTTGTCAACACCTTTCCTCCAGAAATGTCCAGAAGCCATTGAGGCCGAGGGGCAGAAAGGTCAATGTACTCTTTTTTGAAAGGTATTCCCTAAGAACACCAACAGAAGCATTAAATAAAGAGAGTAGGTTCATGCTTTCAATTGTAGGAAGGTTCATAAGTACATCCAGGTGTAGAACGGTGAGGTTACTTTTAGGCAGCACAACGCTAGAATACAGAATGGAAAATGAGAAAAATAGTTTGTAATTCCTATGCTATACAGTGAATTAGATACCTTGTACTGAAGTGTCAGCAGGACCCTGTGACAAAACGGACAGTCTCCCATTACACTTTTTTCTGGATCGCCTTTCACAACAAGCGTGAAATCCTGACGGGTAGTAATTGCTGCCATTGCCTTTGAGTTTCTCAGTGTGCTAGATCTTAAAAATCGAGGTCCTGTCCTGCACAAGACGTCCTTGGTGTGAATAATTGTCCAAACTATAAGTTTTTTTGGAGCTTCTTCTGCAGCAGTGAATCTACGATGTCGGAAATTTCAACGAAACATCGCCAGGGTTTATAAATGAAACCTTATTTGCCCTAAGCATCAAACCTGACAACCATTTCTTATGCCGAACATTTTATGTGTTGTTTGTCAGGAATCAAACAGTGGCATGATTGGGTACGCAGTGGCTATACGGCACAACCATTTTCATGCCTCATGTCCAAAGCATTGACAAAGCCTGTACATTAACGTTCAGCATAACGGCTACCATACATCTTCAACTGTTGATGCAACGATACAGAATACAAAAGTATTAAAATTTAAATCCTAACTCTTGAAGGAGTTGAATTACCATACATCCTCCTTAGTGCAATTTCAACTGTAATGCTGCTACCTGGGTCACCTATTTTGGTATGCTATTTGCACAGAGATGACCTGAAAATAGCCAAGAGGAAAGAAAAGTTGGACAAGGTTTTGGATCAAACATGAGATAACAAAGCAGCTAAAGCAGCATTATCCCCCCATTGACAGCTAAAATCTGACTAGAACTCGACATCTTCAACAAAGTACAGACGGCTGCAAGTGGCGCACAGTGATGGGTCACAAAATTGCGTCTTCTTCGAAACATTCCACCATGCAAAGAATGTAGTTAAAACTATAGATCCACAATGAGATCAGCTCATGGATACTTATAGTATGCTATTCATTCACATACTCTGTAACATTGCTCCTCACCCGATGTATGTCAGGTAGTGGCGTTAAGAAGGCCCTTATGTACCTCCTCAGCACTTCCAAGCTCATGTGGCTCCCAATGACCAGATGTTCCTGTGGTTGTCCTATAGGCCCCGCTGTAAGGTGTGTATCAGGAGCTGTAGCCAAGAGCCTTAACCCAGCAGTATTGTCAGTCTGTTGGGATAGTGAGTCTGCAGTACCTCTTGTGGAGACATTTGTAGCCACAAAGATGTTGGGGGCAGCAGGACGACCCACAGGTGCTCCTGGATGTGCCATGAAGGTGGGGGGGGCTGCAGGACGACCCGCAGGTGCTCCTGGATGTGCCATGAAGTTTTCATCAGCCATGGAGGGTGCAGTGGCTCCATGGAGCGTGGAAGTGGTGTGAGTTGTTGCAGTAGCAGTACTGCTTTCAGGTGGGAGAGTATTGCCATCCTCTGCAAGTGAGGGCCTAGGAACAAGACCAAACCATATGTTTTGGGCTATTATATGCTGAGAAGCTGACGGAAGAGTGGTGCTATCCCTACTGATGACAACATCCAGTGCATGTTGAGTGTGAATGCTGTCTGGGCCCCCAGTACTGTCACTAATGCTGCCACTGTCTAAGACGCTGCCTTCAGCAGCTTGGCTCCTTACCCTCATGTCAATCCTCCTACCAGTACCTCCTCCTCCACTGCCAGTACCCCCTCCTAACCTGCCAGTACCTCCTCCTCCTACGCTGCCATTACCCCCTCTCCGCTGCTAGTACCTCCTCCTCCGCTGCCTGTACCCCCTCCTCTGCTGCCAGCACCCTCACTTCCACTGCCAGCAGTACCCCCTCCTCTGCTGCCTGTTACTACCATGTTCCCCATACCTTCGATACTTACTCTAGCTGCTGGGCTACCTGTCCCACCGCCACTACTCCCACCCCCTCCGCTGTCTGTGCCAGTGCCGCTGGTGGTAGCAACTGGACTTTCTGTCCCAGCCTGGCTCCCTGGTGTGATGAAGTGCTGGTACAGCTTGCAGTCAATAAAAGATCAGGATGTGGTAATGGTTGTTGTTGTTGAAGAATGCATGATGGCAGGTCACTGTTGGCAGATGTGAAGAGGTCTGCTGGTTGATTGATTGGGGCGGTCCATTTTGCAAAGGTGGCTTGAAAGGCGTGGCTGGAAAGTGTCAAGCTAACATTTTCTTGATGAGACAGGTAGAAGCTGAGGTGCTTGTTGTGTGATCGTTTGCTGAGCTTGGGGTCTAGTAGAAGAGGAAGTTGATGCCGGCAGAATGCAGGCTGTGTATTTCTCCTGGGATTGAAACAGCACCTTTTTGCTCTACTGTGAATGCTTACTGTTTTCACACCTTGGCTTGTCAATATTTACATCATTGTCTGCTACTGCAAGTAACGTGGCGCTAGTAAGATTCCCACAACTGTATACTGTAATACAGAAATGGCCACCTCAAGTATGGCCTCACTTGGCCAGTTGCGTTTTCATAGAAAGATTTCTTTTAAGCGCAAACATCTTTGCTCAATAGCAGGTCTTCAGCAAGCGAGTGTTGGTCACCTTGCGTTGGACTTGTACTGTCATGATCGAGTCCTGCTTAAATCCACTATGACATAAATCCAAGATGCTAACTGTCCAGTAAAGATCAATTTATTGTGACATCAAAATATCAGAACAAACCGGATTCTCAAAAGGCAATCATTCAATCTATATCTTTATACGTAATCCGTAGCCATTGTTCGATAGGCAACCCATGTATGTGACCACAGGATGTCTCACTCAAGCACAGAGAGACAGAAACCTTTTAGTGTTTCTTGCTCCAACCCTCCAAAATCTTCAAGCTTCCATAATCTACATCTTGCCAGGCCGGCAGAGTTTGAACAAAGCCCATGTACCGCCAAAGTGCAGCTAGCTCTAACGGCAAGACAAAACCCTGAGCAAAGTTGTGAGGTCTAGCTTGGCAAAACATGTGATGTCATCTACGTTCTGTTCAGACATTATGTCACACCCTGCAATATAGCAATTGATGCCAAATGTCTAATTACTTATTGACATGCTTACCTTAGGCTGGCAAGCTACCAGTATGTGATATAACTTGGGCGCAAAAGCAGCGTCCTCTGCATCCAAATGTAGCCCTCCAAATAAAGGGCCCTGGTGAAACGTTACAAAAGAAGCAGATTTAGAATTGAATGATTAAAATCCTTAACATTGTCAGCAGAAGACCATGCTCTTAACAATGAAGATTTAAATCACATGCAGTACCATGCTAAGCACCAGACATGATACCAAATATTAGAGTTACCTTTCCTGGTGCTGATAAGTACTCATTGATAGCAACAAGCTCTGCTAGGAGCTGTGCCTTTTTTGTCTCAAGTTCTTCAGGACTGCCTGCTGCCAAATATTGTCGAAAGGCTGGGAATATCTTGGAAGTCCTACTTGGGATGGAGACAACATTACAACAGCCGTACCTCACGTACAATGCATATTTCTAAAAAGAAAGTTGTGATTTGATGCAAAAGTGCTGTAAGTGGTTTAAACCTCTCTCACATTCCCTGAGGCGCGCTGCTGAGCATGCTGGGCTCAGGGAATTTCTCCTCCAGGTACACAACGATCTTGTCAGAGTCTGGCAAGAGAAAATGTTCACCAACATCTGAAGTTCCAATCTTCAGAACAGGCACCTGCAAACAGGAAGTTGGAAATCCAATGATCCTTGTATGGAGGTTGAAAAATCTCTAAAAAGCTGGCAGTCATTTCATTTATAGGTCTGTTGTCAACACCTTTCCTCCAGAAATGTCCAGAAGCCATTGAGGCCGAGGGGCAGAAAGGTCAATGTACTCTTTTTTGAAAGGTATTCCCTAAGAACACCAACAGAAGCATTAAATAAAGAGAGTAGGTTCATGCTTTCAATTGTAGGAAGGTTCATAAGTACATCCAGGTGTAGAACGGTGAGGTTACTTTTAGGCAGCTTTGATTAATTAATTAATTAAGACAGAATGAAAAATTGAGAAAAATAGTTTGTAATTCTTATGCTATACAGTGAAATAGATACCTTGTACTGAAGTGTCAGCAGGACCCTGTGACAAAACGGACAGTCTCCCATTACACTTTTTTCTGGATCGCCTTTCACAACAAGCGTGAAATCCTGACGGGTAGTAATTGCTGCCATTGCCTTTGAGTTTCTCAGTGTGCTAGATCTTAAAAATCGAGGTCCTGTCCTGCACAACACGTCCTTGGTGTGAATAATTGTCCAATCTATAACTTTAAGTTTTTTTGGAGCTTCTTCTGCAGCAGTGAATCTACGATGTCGGAAATTTCAACGAAACATCGCCAGGGTTTATAAATGAAACCTTATTTGCCCTAAGCATCAAACCTGACAACCATTTCTTATACCGAACATTTTATGTGTTGTTTGTCAGGAATCAAACAGTGGCATGATTGGGTACGCAGTGGCTATACGGCACAACCATTTTCATGCCTCATGTCCAAAGCATTGACAAAGCCTGTACATTAACGTTCAGCATAACGGCTACCAAATATCTTCAACTGTTGATGCAACGATACAGAATACAAAAGTATTAAAATTTAAATCCTAACTCTTGAAGGAGTTGAATTACCATACATCCTCCTTAGTGCAATTTCAACTGTAATGCTGCTACCTGGGTCACCTATTTTGGTATGCTATTTGCACAGAGATGACCTGAAAATAGCCAAGAGGAAAGAAAAGTTGGACAAGGTTTTGGATCAAACATGAGATAACAAAGCAGCTAAAGCAGCATTATCCCCCCATTGACAGCTAAAATCTGACTAGAACTCGACATCTTTAACAAAGTACAGACGGCTGCAGGTGGCGCACAGTGATGGGTCACAAAATTGTGTCTTCTTCGAAACATTCCACCATGCAAAGAATGTAGTTAAAACTATAGATCAACAATGAGATCAGCTCATGGATACTTTTAGTATGCTATTCATTCACATACTCTGTAATATTGCTCCTCACCCGATGTATGTCAGGTAGTGGCGTTAAGAAGGCCCTTATGTACCTCCTCAGCACTTCCAAGCTCATGTGGCTCCCAATGACCAGATGTTCCTGTGGTTGTCCTGTAGGCCCCGGTGTGAAGTGTGAAGTGTGAACAGCTGCTGCAAGGTGTGTATCAGGAGCTGTAGCCAAGAGCCTGAACCCAGCAGTATTGTCAGTCTGTTGGGATGATGAGTCTGCAGTACCTCTTGTGGAGACATTTGTAGCCGCAAAGATGGTGGGGGCAGCAGGACGACCCGCAGGTGCTCCTGGATGTGCCATGAAGGAGGGGGGGACAGTAGGACCCGCAGGTGCTCCTGGATGTGCCATGAAGTTTTCATCAGCCATGGAGGCTGCAGTGGCTCCATGGAGCGTGGAAGTGGTGTGAGTTGTTGCAGTAGCAGTCGTACTGCTTTCAGGTGGGAGAGTATCGCCATCCTCTGCAAGTGAAAGGACTTCTTGTATCTCAGGCAACACAGACAACGTACTTGGGTGAGGAAGTTGGAGTAAGGGCCTAGGAAAAAGATCAAGCCATAGGTTTTGGGCTATTATATTATGCTGAGAAGCTGACGGAAGAATGGTGCTATCCCTACTGATGACAACATCCAGTGCATGTTGAGTGTGAATGCTGTCTGGGCCCCCAGTACTGTCACTAATGCTGCCACTGTCTAAGGCGCTGCCTTCAGCAGCTTGGCTCCTTACCCTCATGTCAATCCTGCTACCAGTGCCCCCTCCTCCACTACCAGTACCCCCTCCTCCGCTGCCAGTTCCTTCACCTCCACTACCAGTACCCCCTCCTCCGCTGCCAGAACCTCCTCCTCCGCTGCCAGTACCTCCTCTGCAGCTACCAGAACCACCTGCTCTGCTGCCTGTACCTCCTCCTCTGCTGCCTGTTTCTACCATGTTCCCCATACCTTCGATACTTACTCTTGCTGCTGGGCTACCTGTCCCACCGCCACTACTCCCACCCCCTCCGCTGCCTGTGCCTATGTGGCTTCCTTCTCTACCTCCGCTGCCTGTGCCTGTACCGCTGGTGGTAGCAACTGGACTTACTGTCCCAGCCTGGCTCCCCGCTGTTACTGTTGTTGTTGCCTCACTGCTGCCTGGTTGAGGCACTGCGCTGCTGACTGTGATGCTACTGTCACTCAGGGTGCCAGGCCCGGCAGTGCTGCTCCCCTCATCAGGAGAGACAGATTCCTCCGGATTTATGGCTGTGAATCTTACTGTGGTGTATAATATGATGGTGAAAGTCCTGCTTGGGGGATTGGTTAAAACAGTTGGGTTGTTGGCGGCTGATGAGTATGAAATCATGAGAGGATTTGTCTCGCTGTGAGCTCTGTCAATGATTGCAGGCTGCAGATGTGTGGACGGGGCTGACTGAAGAGATTGGGAGAGGGTACCATAAGAGGGTGCTGGGAGGTCAGGGCGTTGAATGAAAGGGGCTTGATGGGACTGCTGAGTCACCTCCCGGCAACCTTGGTGAGGAGGTGTCCCTAGGCTGTGGCTAGCTGTGTAAAGGCCTGAAAAGGACGCATCATGTGTGACAAACGCAGTTGTGAAAACAGTATGCCTTGCATGATGGAACTGGGCCCTGCTCTGAACAGCGTCAAGGAAGAGAGCATCTACAGCTGTACTGATGGCAGCCTTTGCTCGGACCTTCAAGGTTGCCACGTCAGCATCTGGCATTGCTGACACCTAATGAGTAGAGGGACTATTGCTTTGAGGTCTAAAAACTGTAATCAAGTTCAATTACAAATTACGTTTTCTGAGGTTCGTTTTGAATACTTACACATTACGGATAGGGATACATCTCTGATCATTTATCTAAGGCTGATGCATCCATAGATACTTCAATTGGTGTACAGTGTGCTACATTTCATTGTTTCCGCAACCTAGCGACCCAGTAGCCATGATATTAATCCTAGTCTACACAAAGAGGCTTGTCTGACCTGGGTACAAATTGTTAGCGAGGAACGCACTTGTTGTGAGTTTTGAGGTAAGGCAGCCGCAAGAGCAATGCCTCTTGTGACAGGCATGTACTGCCTAATGGTCTGGAGGCTCGGCGGCAGCAGTAAGTCTTGGAGATTCAGTGTTCCTGGAGGCTGAGCCGCAGAAGCAACTTCTATGTTTGCACCTCTTGCTAGTGTAGAGGCAGGCATCAAGTCTAAGAGCTCCATGGCATGAGGTACAGGAGGTACAGGTGCCAAGTCCAAATGCTCCAAGGCAAGATGCACAGGGGGTACTGGTGCCAAGTCCAAATGTTCCATAGCATGAGGTACAGCAGGTACAGGCATCAAGTCTAAGAGCTCCATGGCATGAGGTACAGCAGGTACAGGTGCCAAGTCCAAATGTTCCAAGGCAAGAGGCACAGGGGGTACTGGTGCCAAGTCCAAACGTTCCATAGCATGAGGTACAACAGGTACAGGCATCAAGTCTAAGAGTTCCATGACATGAGGTTCAGTAGGTACAGGTGCCATGTCCGAAACCGTGAGGCCAGGTCTGCCTGCAGATAATGAAGTGCATGTACCTCCTTCAGAGTTTTCCTCAGTTGCAGTTTCTACAGCCATTTCATTATTTTGTGCCATCCATTCCTCTTGTTGCCTCTCCACGTCATCATTCCGTGCTTCCTCAGGAAGCATGGTTATAGACTCTGGGCACAATGCTTCTGCTGCCTCATCTTCAAGTTGACCACCACAACTGGTTGCAGGGCCTGTAACTGTACCGCTTTTGAGAGCAGGATGTTCTCTAGCAGTAACCTCTGAGGCCAGAGTGCATGTATGAAGACTTAAAGCATCGACAGCATGTTCTTGATCTGCATCAGAAATGGGTCCCCCTACTCCTGAAATCAGATCTTCCCTGCTCACTGTAAGTTGAAGAAGTGTAACTGAGGACCCAACAGGAGACAGCATGTCTAAGACACTTGGTGTGACATCATTGGTTTCTAAGACACTTGGTGTGACCTCACTGGTTTCTGTCAATGCCATGTCCCTTGCATCAGCCATCATGTCTTGAGAGCTAGTTGCATTAAAGTTGTGATCCTCTCCTATAATTTGGCTCTCCTGAGGGACCGCAGTTGTTGCAGTTGTTACAATGCCTTCGAGAGCTCCACACCCTGTTTCTTGAAAATGGTGAGGGGCCATATTAAGGTCTTGTGGATTCTCTGAATGAGTCTGTGGGTGTGATGAAGTGCTGGTACAGCTTGCAGTCAGTAAAGGATCAGGATGTGGTAATGGTTGTTGTTGTTGAAGAATGCATGATGGCAGGTCACTGTTGGCAGATGTGAAGAGGTCTGGCTGATTGCTTGGGGTCCATTTTGCAAAGGAGGCTTGAAGGGCGTGGCTGGAAAGTGTCAAGCTAACAGTTTCTTGATGAGACACAGGTAGAAGCTGAGGAGCTTGTTGTGTGATCGTTTGCTGAGCCTGGGGTCTAGTAGAAGAGGAAGTTGATGCCGGCAGAATGCAGGTTGCAGGCTGTGATTTCCTCCTGGGCTTGAAGCAGCACCATGTTGACATTTAGCTATCTGCAGCCTGCTTGCAACTCTTTGCACTTGCTTTATAGAGTCTGAGGTTCAAGTCCCATGTAATACTCTAGGTCTTCAGTATTCCAAATTTTGGATTCGATTCAAGTACAAATATGCCTAAGAACAAAATGTTGCCTGCAGTCATGCTTTGACAGATGTATGTTTTTGAAAGGCTGAAGGATCATGAAGGAATTATGCACCCATTAGGTCTGCCCACTCGTAAAGTACATGCAACGTACGTGAAGAAAGCACATAACCATTAACGTCCCTTTATTTGCTTCGAAACCTGAACGGCTAGCAGAAATCAAATCTCTAATAGTACGTGGTTTACGTAAGTAATGAGGTTCGTTGTTTATTTTGATTTCAATAATCGTCCGATGCCTTTCAGGTACTAGGAAGACTGAGAAAACCTACTAGTCCCAAACCAATGATTCTGCCAGTTAGTTTGTTATATTTCAACATATATCAAAAAAACTTCCTAGGTTACCAGTGCTAAGCAGAGAATGCAGGGAAATCTGAGAGTGCAGCTATGAATACCAATAAGATTTGGCCCACCAGAAGGTGGTCAGCAGTGTACCTTCATCTAACTATAACATCAATCTACAGCTAAGCACATAAAAGACTTTGAGGGGGTGGAACCTGGATACAGCATACAAGTGTTCTATCACCTTCCATACAAGTAACACCGCAGGCCAAGCTAATCCACAGTACATGCAGCCTGAAGTTGCCAGATTCACAGAACTGTAGTGAGTGTTGTCATGAGCCTTGCTACACCTTGCAAGGATATAGTCAGCTACACATATGAGTATTAATGGCTCATCTTGAGTAAAAATTTTGCAACATGCAATGTGTCGAGTAAAAGCTCTCCAATCCATAATTGAGAAAAAGATCTAAATCGATTGGTCCAGAGGGGCCTCCAAAGAGATGTCATAGTACAGGTTCAGCGTTGCCTTGAAAGATCCTGCTCTCGTGCTTAAGAAAATGCTTCGTGCACATGAGAAGTTTGTTTCACAGTTGAAGTCCAGTCTTCAGGGAGAGGCATGAGCAATAGTCCATTGCCGTGCTGCGTAAATGGCAGAAGATGGGAGTGGAAGGCAGATATCACTAAATGCTAAGGTTGTAAAGCAGTATCCCAAGGATCCTAAAACCACACAAAAGATGCAATTAAAGCAAGCCTGACTTCTCACCTGTTGCAATTGCCTCAGGTTCATTCTCCTTCCAGTGTTTAGCAATATTTTCATCTAAAGGATCTTCAGGATTAGGTGCACTTAGAAGGGCTTGAATACTGTGCATGGAAAAAAAGATGTGAGCACTTGTAAAACTCCTCTGAGGGGGGCTTGAGTACTGAAAGTTGTAGGAGTGGGTGATAGCAGAAACAACTGTTTATTCCTCATCAGCACTTGAAGATTATAAGCCCAGAATTTTCAATCCTCACCTAAGCAAAACTGTACGGATCTGCAAAGCTGGGCTCCACTTATCTTTCAGGATATCCAAGCATATACGTCCTAGCTTGTCAATGTTAGGATGATAGATTTTTGTCAAGAATCGAACCTGCATAAGTTTTCAGATATGCTATCAAGTCCACATGGGGATCTTCATGACAAGTGTGTTGCAAACCTTGGGAGGGGCCATGGGGTAATCTTCTGGAAGAAATAGCTCCAATTTGAATACGCCACCTGCAGTGTTGGATCTCATCTCGTAAGACAGATATGTATTCATCGACCTAAGATACTCAGAAATCTTGCCTTCATACGGCGACTGCTGGGGTCCCAAGATCATGACATTAAAGTATCGCAAGTTATCTTCGGAGGGAGAGGCGCTGATACCAGGCGCTACATGCAAGTTTTAACACCCATTACATTATGCACTTGTTTTCAATTGAAAATGAAGTGTCTCTAACCTGGTTCACTCAAGAGTCGCTGGGTCTCCTAAAGTGTTAAAACCTTTTTAAGATCTTTGAGCAAAGATAACGATGGCGACAGCATGCAAACCTTAATAATGCGCCTCGGAAGCTGAGACGCTTGGTTAGCTTGGCTTTCGTTCATATCAATGAAATGTTCTTTTGTTGGTGCAGAAAGCTAACTCGTGCGCAAATCTGAAAGCAGAGCAAACAAGAAAGTTTTTGAATTCGATATTAGGGACCAGGCCTCGAAAGACTCTATTGATTACTCCTTCACTAGTAGGCAGGGGCTTGCCATCTGGCGGGGTTACAACTTTTTGCTCCATTCCAGACCTTTTGAACCACTTCAGAAACATAGTCATCATTAATTAGCTATGAATTTAGCTCGTGGATTCTTGGTGCGGTGACCTGTGATGAAAAACGTTTTTTCCTACAGCCTCAGAACTTTAATGTTCATGATATCAACATGAACATGTTACAATTGAAATTATAAGGATTTCTAACTGCTCCTGTAAATATATTCACACAGGGGCGCCTCAGTGTCCGCAGGAGGCACACATGGAGGCTAGCCAGCACAGCTGTTTCTAATGGTTCCGTAGCTGGAAGTAACACACCAAAAGCAGCCATGGTAGTCATAGGGGATGAAATACTTGCTGGAAGTATTGCTGATGTGAACACACCCTGGCTAGCTAAGCTTCTTCACAGGTAATAATTGATTATAGCCATGAACTCATTTAACCTGGGAGCCAAGATAGAGCATCTGATTGGGAATTCTTTCGTTATTGATAAAATGACCATGAAATTATTATTTCATGGACAGCCGAGGAGTTGATTTGACAAGGGTGGAGTTCATCCCAGATAACCAAGAGGAGATAAAGTCCACTGTGTTGGAGCTTAAAAAGAGAGTGGGGCCTAACGGGTTCGTATTTACAAGTGGAGGAATTGGTCCGACGCACGATGATGTTACCTATGAGTCCATAGCTTCTGCTTTTGGTGAGGGTTTTGCAAGAGGGGTCCAGCAATGAAGTATGGGTCCTCATGGATTTGAATTCTTGTTGCAATCCATGACAATACTGCTTCAGCCTGAGAAGTTCAAAAACAGTTCATGGAGCTTCTGATATAACCATAAAGCTTCAGTTGTTGCAACACAGGAATTGATGCACTGATGCATATCTCCTGTCTTGATGATTTGAAAAGTGAACTTTACAAAGAGACTTGAGAACAATGAGAGGATGTGAAAATGTAATTGATTGTGTACCCATTTGGCTGTAAATTTGACGCCATTAAGGCTAATCTTGATGCCAATGAGCCCTAATCACCTTCAGAGATTATAATGGACCTTATAATGTGTGTGCCACTTGAAAACCTCCTTAGTTTAAAATCAATCAAAACTGAATGCTGTTGTAGGTGTGGACCTTCAGCTTCATGAGCCTACAGTGAAACGCATGAAGGAGGTTTATGAGAAGCGGGGTTTAGAGCTAAACCAGGCCAGGCTGCGGATGGCCACACTGCCTTGCCCTGCAGATGAGGTCTTGGTCACTCCAGATCTCTGGGTGCCTCTAGTTAACTTAAAAGGAATATACATATTGCCAGGGTGAGGTTTAGGGCATGTGTCCCTAATAACAGCTTTTCAGCAACACAGAGATGTCTAAGGGGGTTCATAACATTGGTTGCTGCTTGTTAACAGCCTGTTGTGATGACTTAAGCTTTATAGGAATGCCGTCATTAGGTGCTTCAAAACGGGGCTCGTGAAGCTGAGAAACAAACTTGATTCTCATGCAATTACAATTGCTCTGTAGAATCCCCAAGCTGTTCCGGGCCATTGTCTCTGCGCATCAGGTGAGTAGTTATGTAGTTAGGAGCAGTTGGGACGGCTAGCCCTAGATGCCCCATTTCTAACTTTTTTCATTGAAGACATGATCCGCTTGAGTAGCCTCAAGGTTTTCTAGCTTTATTCCTAGAAGCTGTAGTCCTTACCCTGATACTGCTTGCTTGCTTCATTGACGAAGCCTGTGATTTCATATGAGAAAAACAGTTTATGCATGCAAGCACTGAGTGCAATTGTACACTCCTTCTCTGGCTTGTCATTTATGATCTGCATTTTTGTTGATGATCGATGAATTGACAACTTTGAAATGTGTTCCTCCATATTAGGACCGCTTTACCGGCCCAGCCTTTCACACGGAGTCCTTATACACCGATCTCGGGGAGGGGGATCTAGCTGAGCCATTGGCGAAAGTAGCAAAAGAGAGTCCCAAGGTAGCCAGAGCCCTTGCATCAAAGCAATCATCAAGAGCTTCCTTTTAGACCCCAATCAAGTTCCTGAAGTTGCTGCATACTACCATCATCATTGCAAGTTCATTCCATCTTCGATGATCCACCTAAATTCCTTCATGCATGATATATTGAATAAACTCCCTTATTCACACTACCCTTATTCACACCACCTCCCAACCAGGTCTCCATTGGCTCTTATCCAAATACTGAAGATGAGAAGCAGCAACAGTACAAAGTGAAACTACAACTGAATGGCAGAGATGCTGCTGCTGTTCTCACAGCAAAACATGCCATATCTGAAGCTCTTGGGCCTTCATTGAAAGATGCTGCAGTATAACAGCTAGGTTCAAAGGTACTTCTTGCAATCAACGAAAATTTTGAAGCCCTTGAAAGTTATTTGCTTACATTATCCCCATTGACAACAGGCATCAGTGCGCACAATATCAATGTACCCTGAAATTTCTCTTTTTTGCACATTTAGGATCTGTCTTGCTGGTGGCATGGTTTCCACCCCACTCAAATTTAAATGAAGAGCAATGTTTATTGAACAACTCATATCTAACATCGAAGGGGAAGGGCCATGCATTACCATGCTCCTTGAAGAAGATGGTAGCAAGTTTGCGGTCACCTCTTCCTTTGTCTAGGTGATAGAGAATTTCGATTCAAAATAGTAAATTTCAGAAATCTAAAAGAATGCTGACTGGGATTCGGAAAAGGCAGCAGCAGTAGATAATCTGAGATGTCAGAGTACAGTAAGCATTGCTTCTAAAAATCACGCAAATATTTCTCTGAAACCTTTTGGGATTCCCAAAAGTATATCGAGCAACAAGTGCGTTGTAAGTGTGGGGTAAATTGAGACGCGTGTCACAATATTTGCAAAACACAGTCTTCGGCGTTCGACCTATTAGAAACAATTAGTTATGACTTGAAATTTCATAAGTACTCTTTGATCATTGAAGCTAACGGTTGAAAGATTTTGCAGCGCCCTTACCTAATATGAAATTTGCCAAATAGAACTTCATGCCTGCCCTTATTTGTAGCTTTCTGAGCTGTTTCAGAGGGAGTCAGCATGGTCTTAGTAAGCAGTGAACTCGAATTTCGTAGCTGTGTTACTTACCCTTATTCATTTCTTTAAA
Source organism: Chlamydomonas eustigma (assembly GCA_002335675.1). Classification (NCBI taxonomy): domain Eukaryota; kingdom Viridiplantae; phylum Chlorophyta; class Chlorophyceae; order Chlamydomonadales; family Chlamydomonadaceae; genus Chlamydomonas; species Chlamydomonas eustigma. Next base: position 520,450 of record BEGY01000016.1, read on the forward strand.
TTTTAAACTTGCAGATTGTGTAGATGATGGACAGGCATCTCACCATGGTGCTTCAAAGGCTGATTTGTGCACCTATCAAAAGGGGAACTTCTCAAGTCTACAGCATCTCATCCCTCTTCCTCCAATTGACAAGCCAGGGGATGCAGACAGATCAGTCAAGGAAGCGCAGGATGATATCCTCCTTCAAGAGAATCATGAGAGTATCAGTGCTCTACGGAAGCAAGAGCGAACTATACGCGTTTTGCTTGAAAAGGCTAAGATGTTCAAATTCCCTCAGCAAACACCGGGCAGCTTCCAGGCTTATGGTGCTGGTACTTCAATGCAGTTGAATCATGAGGCTGTCTCCACACTCAAGGATCAACTTAAGCAATGCTGTAATATTCAGAGACCAGGTGCTACTCATTAATCAAGTTGCTTTTTTTCAGGGTACATGTGCATGTATACCCTGTAATGTATGGTATTGACTAATTTGACATATGCCTCTCTTGTAACTACTTTGCCTCAAATTCAACATCAAGAAGCGCACAGCATGGAGGAGTGCAACTCATGTTCAAGTTGTCTTGTATGTTGTAGTGATGTAATCGCGGTGTCTTCGTATGAATGTGTGATGTATCAATGCGCATAGTGCATCACTTTCTGAATTCTGAATATCAGCTCTTCCTCATTTTCTGAGCAGGCCCAGACTCCTTCCTGCAAGCGACCCAGCTCCTCTCTAATCTGCAGTCCTGGCTCTCATCCCAAAATGCCTCGTGGGCAGCTGCTGTTACACTGCTGTACATAGGAGGAGAGGCCCTGGCTCAAACTGAGCACATGGTGCGCTCAGCAGGACAGGTTCAGTATTGGACAGCCCCTACAGTGCACACCTTGACAGCATTGATGAATCTGTACACATCTCTTATGGAGAGTTGTAAACAAGGACTCCCTCAGAATGTTGCCAATGTACAATCTCAGCCTGTGCACACAGAACAAGATCCAACCTCCCACCAAGCTGAAGCTGAAAGTCTTGACCTGCGTTCTGGACCTGATGCTTCAGACAAGGGTCCGCAAGTTGGGGCTGGGCAGGCCCACAGTGCAGCCTGCATGGACTTGCTAACCAGCACATTGTTTCAGCTGCTAGTAAGGCCGTCTCTTATGGAGCTGTTGGTTGAGGTTCTGGAGCTAGTGCATGACAGCCATGACTATGCCAAGAGCTGTGAACGACATGTTGCAGTCAGCACCTCTGTGTGCCTGTGGAGGCATGTTCAGGAGCTTTTTGCATTTGCCGGGAACAACGTGTCCGCAGCTGAGCACCAAAGCAAGCGTGAGAATGTGTGAAACACCATTGCAGTGTTGACCTCAGCGAGTGAACCATGTTGAGAATGAATAAGGGGACTATTTAAAGCTGTAGAAGGCCTTCAATAATGCAGTAGATCATATCATCTATTATTATTACTTCTCAAGTAAGTCGTTGAGCAGACTTGAGGACGGTGAGAATCAAGCTGGTTGCATATCTCAGTCAAACTGAATGCTTATGTAGAGTTGGGCTGAATGTTGTGCAGGTTCACATGGCTGCTTGATCCATTTGTCCCGTCTTCTCAGTCCACCAGCTGGGCTGGTACCTAGATTGCTGTCAAAGTCCCTGAACGCAGAGAATTTTGCTGTGCAGTACAACGTACTGCAGCTGTTGCAGCAGCTGTTTCGGTCACCCAAAGCAATCATGCAACAAGTTTTTGGAGCATCACAAGTTCAGCTCTTGCAAAAAAAGGAAACAAGGCATTCACAGCAAGATGGCGAGATGCCAGATGTCTCATCTGCATGTACCTTCTACACATCTCTTCACCTCAGAGAAGCCTTTAGGTTTTACTATGCTGCTGCTGGTGATCCTTCCTCTGCTTTTTCAGAGCTCAGCTCTGTGCACCTCAACCTCCTGCGCTCCTTGTTAAAGATTGGGTTCCCAGAAGTGCTCTCAAGTGCACATAGTCTGGGAGCCGTTGATATGCTGCTGAGTGAAATCCATTTGCAATACTTGGATGCAGAACAGGTGGACACTACTGCTGCTACTCATGATAGAGAGGGTGCTTGGAAGGAGAAGGTAGATTTGGAATCTTCTGACTATGCTGCAACTTTACCAACAGACACAGGCGCAAGCCCTAGCCCACTCATTCTCTCTGGTGTAAGCCTGGGGGTGCCTGCCTCAAAGATGAGATCTTCAGGGCTTCAAACCGCTTCTGACAAGTTTGTTTTCAGTTATGACCTGAATGAAGACCTGGAACGCATCATGGAGATGGAGAATAATTTGGGTGGGTGATTTTGTTATGTGTTATAGTTTATTGAGATGGAGGATACTTTGTGTGGGTGGTGTTGATTTGTANGATGGCTCATGGACGTGGAGGATACTTTGTGTGGGTGGTGTTGATTTGTATGATGGCTCATGGACGTGGAGGATACTTTGTGTGGGTGGTGTTGATTTGTATGATGGCTCATGGATATGGAGGATACTTTGTGTGGGTGGTGTTGATTTTATGATGGCTCATGGACGTGGAGGATACTTTGTGTGGGTGGTGTTGATCTGTATGATGGCTCATGGATATGGAGGATACTTTGTGTGGGTGGTGTTGATCTGTATGATGGCTCATGGACGTGGAGGATACTTTGTGTGGGTGGTGTTGATTTGTATGATGGCTCATGGATATGGAGGATACTTTGTGTGGGTGGTGTTGATTTGTATGATGGCTCATGGATATGGAGGATACTTTGTGTGGGTGGTGTTGATCTGTATGATGGCTCATGCAGCCTCATTGTTTGAAATAAGCAGCTTGGGTTGATGTACCTCAAACCTCTCTTATGGTGGATGCTTGATCTTGGGTTGTTAATCGCTTCACTTTGAACTCAGTTGTCTACTAACCTTTGTGCGTGATTGAAGATAGTGGATATGCAACTTGTAAGAAGATTGAGTGAAGCAGACATCATCATTCAATGTGAATGCTGCGATTTGCAATATACACTTAACAGCTTTTCCTGTTCAGTACTCCCTCAGGTATTTTCAGAATTGACAGTTCAATATTCTCTCACAGGTTCATCAGTTCAACTGGATGGCTTTGAGTATGATGAGGAGGGCAGGCAGATCCTTAAACAAAATCTGGAGAGAGCTTCTCTCCTGGGTTCAAGTGACAGGGGGACTGAATGGAAGGATGATGATCAGAGTGAAAATTCACAAGTCAGTGTTGTACATCAACCTCCTGTCCCACGACTGTCTTTGTCAACAGTATCTCGCTCCGCCATCTCTGTCAGCAGAGGCTCAGGAGGTGGGGGTGGAGGCGGAGCTTCAACAACTAGGAGCATGAATGCCCCGTCACATTCCTCAGAGAGGAATCTTAGCCACCGCACCATGTCTCATAGACCCCCGTTACCTGTTCCACCTTTGAACCTCCCTCCACGGATTCAGCAATCTGAGCAGCTGACAACAAGTAGCCGCAAACATGCCAAGTCTACTAGTCTTTCTTTCGACACCATTGCGCAGCACATGACACCTGCTGGTTCCAAGACCAAAACCAATCATGAGGCACAGCTAACTCATTGTGAAACTGCTAATGCAGATGTACGCACAGGCCCTGTCAATGATGACATGCATCTGTCAAGGCTATCTATAGACTCCTTGCACCCTGGCCCTCATACTCTATCAACCTATTTACCTCAGCCTGCTGTTGCCTGCACACATCCAGATGTACACACTGAGTATCCCCTTGGGGAGCCACCTACCCGCACTCCTGCTCTCCTTGAAGGGAACTCAGGATCCCAAAGGCTGCCAGCCTCCAAACAGCTGTTGATCCCCTCTCTGGACCTATCCAGCCTCACTTCCTCTGGCGCTGGAAACAAGAGTACACATCGTACTGCAGCCAGCACCAGCAGCAGGTTCCTTGGTTTCAGCTCCAGCCGCCACAGCCGTGTTCCTGACAGTGCTATGCACTCTCTTCACCAAACAGAGCATCAGGGGTTGAGTGACAGAAGCCAGGCTTTTCCAACGCAGAGCCTGAGCATTGCAGTTGGTGCAAATCTACCTCAAACCAAACCTACTGCAGATTTGAGTGCTTACCCTGTCAGCAAGACACATTTAATGTCTGCCAGAGAGGAGGTTTATGGGTGCACTAAAAAGGAAGTTCAATCTCCGGCCAGTTCGCCCTCACCCGTCATGTCCACTTCTTCAGAAGCAAGGCTTCTGGCCAGAGACTCAAAGATCCAATGCCTTGTGCTGCAGTTGTTGTTGGAGCTGTCAATCTCTCCTCAAGGGGGTTTAGAGCCAGCCTACTGGCTTCAATACCCTCTTGATCAGGGTCAGCGGTACAACATAGAGTATTTGCTGACATGGTACTGCAGTACAGATGCTGCGGCCCTGGTAGTGCAGGAGGTTGCATCAAGATTAAATGGAAAGCTGTTGAAGGGGAAGAGTACTGCAAGGAAAGGAGGACTTCTTTCTGAGCTAACCCATGAGAAGGTTGGCACTGAACCGGCCAGGAATACTATCAAAGCTGTTGGCTGTCTGTGTCTACTTCGGTTAATGAGCCGCAGGCTGTTTGATGAGGTGCGGTACACAGAGCTTAAGTTCCAGGCCAGGGGAGCATACGGCAGCATATTCCGTGCTAAGATGTTAGGCAAGGATGGAGCTACGGAGCAGGTGATGGTGAAGGTTGTGGAGCTGCCGGGGTCTCTCCATGAACGCTGTGTACTGCCTGACGTGTATGGAGAGGTACGCATCTTGGAGCGGTACAGGGGAGTCCGTGGCATCTGCCAACTGATTGATTACGGGCTTGCTCCTGAGGCGTATTGGGTGATCATGAAGAAGTACAGGTGTTCCTTATCTGAATGGAGACAACGACAAGTATCAGACCTGTCCTCTGCAGCCAGAACAAGATTGTACCTTGCAATACTGGTTCAGGTACATACCTCGTTGCTTAAGAACTTTTACAGTGCCATTTTTTAGTATTACCTCATTTCCCACTCCTTGACCATGTCTTGAGGCTTTTACTCTGCCATCATGGTTTCTTAAAACATGAAGCCTTAGATGTGGTAACAAGGTTTTCACACCTTCCTTGAGAGAACTTTAACTTGTAACTTAAACCTTCCCATATTTTTTCCACCTCAGATTGTGGAGGCTCTCCAGATTTTGGCAAAGGACTCAGTAGTGCACTTTGATCTCAAGTGCTCCAATGTCCTCATTGACCCCCTCCTGGGTGTCAAGGATTCAGAGCTGTGGAACCCTCTGGAAGTACAAGGAACAGGTGGCTCACGAAGTCCCTCTCTAGAAGTACAGGGAACAGGTGGCTCAAGAAGTCCCCCTCCACTTTTACCTATTAGGGTTCCCTTTCAGTCAGTGCTGGCAGACTTTGGGGAGGCTCGTTCGTACCAGAACGCAGAAGAGGCATATACTGCACGCAATAGAGGCACTGAGGTTTACAAGAGCCCAGAAATGCTCTTGATGAATAACAGGGGAGGCAGCAGTATGAGCAGCTGGCAGGTATCTGCAGCACGATTAAGCATGAGCAACAGACCACCCCAAGCGGAGAAGCAGGCGGCTACGTCTGCTGAGACCCAGGCTGGGAAGGAGGAGCTGATTAAGCAGCAGCTTCACCAACTGACAACTGATACGCCATCTGCTCCCCAGCCAGGGAGCACTACAGTGGGTGGAGCAGGATTGGCCAGTGATGTGTGGTCTTTGGGCTGCTTAGCTTTTGAACTTCTGAGTGGATCTGTCCTCTTCTCTGGAGACTATGCATCAGTTACACACCGAGTTGCCTTTGGTGGCCTGGGGAACCTACGGCTTACTACCTCAGAGCGAGCTGCTTTAGGCAACAGAGCAGAGCTTGTGGATGTAGTTGAGTGGATCCTAGAACGTGATCCAAGCAAACGACCATCTCTGGGCAGCATTGCAGAGCGATTGGAGTTGATTGCAGCACACCTTAAGGATGAGAAGTGTTAGTTAGGCGGTGAAGAGGACTCATAAGATAGGAGCGTATAAATGGTTATTAGAGGCCTTATTGAAGCATCAATTTCACAATTCGCAACTATTCAAATCTTCTCTACAATTGGATCACCATAATTCTGATTTAGTTACATGGATTATTTCATTCTGTTTGAACTCCGCAGGAATTACAGGAATCTGTCAAGTTTTCAGTTTTTGTTTTAAATTTTTGCATCATTGTCATATTGTACATAGTCCTAGTCCACTATCCTTTTCTAACATGTTGATCTGTGCCATACATGTTGTGCCTCAGGCTCCAGTTATTAGCAGATTGCTTTAATTGGCAGCCTCATTATTCTTTTGATTTTGATTTTGTATATACTCCATTTGAACCTGTAAAAATGAAGCATGAAGTTACCGCTATGTTGACTCATCATATGAGGAGATATTGATCCACATCATGGTGCCATGTGAAGATATTGAGAAACCATGTGATGAGTCACTAACCAGCTATTGAACTCCACCAGAGCTGCCATCTCTTAGGTTGCACCTGTGATCAAGTCTTGATAATTCATCAAGCGCCATTACTAGCTATCAGCATGGCAGTTGCTGTGATCAACTGCTGTTATGGCAGGTTGCTGGTAGTTTAAGTGTCGTATGAGCCGCCCATGTGGCGCACCCTAGCCTCCATGAGAGCAGTCTCCTCTGCTCCTTGGATTTCAAAATGAGGATACACAAGCTTGAGTGTGTGGAAGAAGTGGGTGTGTAAAGCGTTTCTATTCTTAGGCGGAGATATGTTTTAAGCAGTGTTTTTCAAATTTAAATCTAATGTACAGCTGTATGGTACTCTGGCTTAGTCCATTCGGATATCCTCAATCCTCAATCAAGAGAGTATCATGAGTAAACCCTGTGGCCGCATCTGCTTACGACCAAAGAACTTAACCTTGTTGTGGTCCTCAAATAGGTATCATTATATCAATGGATATTGTCTTCTCTGCGATTACAATTTGCAAAGACTGGATATAACATAAGTAAGACATATTTCAGGATGGTAATATTAGACAGCGATTGGCAGCACCTTGGAGTGTCGTACAAGATCGTTTTATTATGCAGTCGTCACATCTCTGTCTGTTTCAGAGAAACGTCAGCCATCTTTGCATCCAATAAATGCAATACTCACTGACCCTGTTCAATAGTAAGGGCATTCAGCACTAGGCCTCTATGCACATTTTTGTTCCTAGTTGCAGACGACACATAGCAGGCACCACTGTCGTGATATCTTCGTGCTTCTACACCTAAGTATATTTTTATATGTCTACCTGTAGTATTGCACACTCTATGATGCTGTGGCAGAACCGAGATGAGGACTTACAGCTTACTTCCTCACAATGTAAAGGCCTTCCTCTCAGCCTTCCTATATGCACCTGCTGCGTGCAGTCATTCATTTTCCTTCTCAATTAACTTTCTTAAGCTGACTCTCTTGCCAGTTTCTTAATTTACGACGTACTCTCTTTGCATAGGTATATTATGAGAGCTAGCAGATACGACCTGATTCGTCTCAACTCTGCTAATCCCACTCTGCTGGCTACTCTGGTACCGCTAAATAATCTCATATCATTAACACATAGTTACTGATGTCTCTTTTCCATGGCATCCTCTCTCGTGTACTCCTACGTAGTGGTATACACTCACTCGCTCTGGCACTTACCTTCAACTAGGTATTATTGAAAAATAGCTTTTCATTTTCAGCCCTTCGAAATCAGTAATTGCTTAATGCGTATACCTGCCTGACTGGATGTATGAACATGAAGAGAGCAGTGTGAAATGTTTTCTTACGCACTTCCCACTCATGCACGACATAGCTTAAGGTCGCAAAGTGAACCGTGATTGATATTTCTATTATTTAAAATTGTCACATTACCATTTGTAGGTAGGATGTTGTGTCCAGGAACTTGTTACAGCGCAGAATACTTCATAAGCCCTGCATTAATCCAATGGTGGAATGAAAATGTAAATCCTGCATTATTTGTGAAAACTTTGCATACTGGTAATCACGTTGGTTCGTATTTTTAGGCCCGACGTTGGGGACCTATCGTGTCTGGGGTGCTTTTTGGTGCTGGCTGGTGGTTTTGGGCTGACGCTATAGCACTATCACCTCACAGAGTTCCTTTTGATCAGTACTTACCAGGAATCATAGCAACGCTGGCGTTAGTAATGATAAACTTGATCAGAAAAGACGAACTTGCCGACATAGATCCCTTTGATGATGCTTCATACTGCAGGTATGTGAAACTAAACAAGAAGCCCTCAGAAAGCCTTTTTAGGATGCTGCTGAAGGGTTTGATTTAAAGTTGGATTGAAAGTTCTTATAAAATTAGGATGAGCTCTTATATGCATTTTAGTGATGATATATGGGTGACATGTAGTGTTGATTAATTAAGTATGAAGGTTGATGTCTCTTGCTTCAATTACTGTCATCTCCAACTTGCTACAGAGCACGCGTATGGCTCTTCCTCTCATACGTGGTCAGCTTTGCATCCCTCGTAGCTGCTGTTTGGGTGATGATACAACATTACTGTGAGTCACAACACCGAGATTAACAGAAAAGGGTTTGGATTGAATTGGCTGCTTACATCGAAGACTTAGGTCTTATGTCATGCCATGATTGAGAAAGAACTTCACCACTGCTTGGATTGAATACTTCCACACTTCGTAGAATGCTTCATGTTATTTAATAATAACAATCGAACTCATGTCTTTGAATTAATGCTGCGTCATGATAAATCAGCATCATGGTCACATCAGCTTCACCTTTAAGAGGGTATAATGTAGAGAGACAAGAAATGCTGTCCTGCCTGCTGACTCCTTAATAAGTCACATGATCAAATCTTAGTATCTCTCTGGGTTTACATCATGGCTAAGAAGACACTCAGGAAGGGTTGGACATGTGCCACTGCTCTACAATGTACATTCTTCTCATAAGAAGACACTCAGGATGAAGTAGAGCGCTCGACCTGATTTTGTGCATGGTAGCATGAAGGCATCACACAGTGGATCATTTGTTTTCAAAACATATAGAAATGGATTCATTTTGCTGATCTTTGCACCTTCTTGCCTTCAAATGCAGCATCCAATCCAGATTTTACACCAGCAGAGAAATGGCCTGGCGCAGTAAGTTTAAGACCAGGATCATCCCCTGGAAATATCATTCACTTAAAACGGCATAATTCAATGTCACTACCTAATTTCTCAATGGGTCAATTTCTTTGCATGACATGTTTTTTTTACTGAAGTTATTATCAGGGGGTAACTGCTTTATTTCTTTGATTCCTCCTGAAGTCCATGCTTGTACTGATTGCATTGAAGGCTGGTATCTTCCAAGTCTCCTTTATCCTAGGGAGTGCACTCTTGTTTTTTATATCAAGAACGCCGGGAAATAGCAGCTCCTATGATGGTTATGGAGCATTCTAATCCAAAGCTCATTCCTGCAGCACTCCGTTCTCTTCTGATGAGTAGCAAGCAGGAGCACATACTTACCTATCATTGTTCAAATACTTTTACTTTCTGCAATACCATGCACGTGTGCAACTAATTATAAGGCAAGGGTCTTAGCTGTCTTCGCCTAAATTCATCCACTTTGACGTAGCAGTGACCTGGGAGGAATTCCTTCATCCCTTGTCTTGACCTTGTTCACACAATTGCAATACTTGCCGCGGTGGACTAAAATCATTGCATTATGGTGCCTCTTGTCTTCAAGGTGTTTAGAGTCATAAACCAGCATGTTAATCATTGTTAAAGTGTGTGATCATAACCACGAAGAATCTTTATTAGGTTGTGTAAATAAATCACAAGGAACATCATGAGAATTGTGAATAACGTGGAAAGGCATGAAATGGGCCTAAAGAGGTGATGTTCTCTTCTGACAAACTTCACCTAAGATAATGTCATTGGTTAGAGTAGTGAAGCGAAACACTCCCTGAACATGCTTGCAACACACATATATTTTCCTGTTAAGTAGCAGGAGCGCAGCCTGATCAAAAGATCATGACAAGTTGGTGTGGACAGAGGAGAAAGATAAAATGGGCCAGCTGTAGAACTTGATCATGACCCAGTCTCGGCATTGACTCGCCATAGAGTATGATCCTTTAACCCAACTCTGCACATCACACTCCTCACAGGTATTGATAGGGCAGGAACTCGTCTTTGTAGGTTCCTACTATGAGCAATGTCCATCTGTGAGGGCCCAGCCAAATTCACCATGCCGCATTCAAAGGAAGCGCGGTCTGTAGAGGATACAGCATCCACACTTTTCCTCCTTTCACACACGCCTTCTTTGTCACCAGCAGGCCAGGTCACACCACAACCCATGGCATCATTAAAAGCACCAACTGGAAGCGCAGCTTGAACATCTCTACCATCGCCATAAGGTGGATCAGTGGACACAGCAGTTCCCTGATCATCATCACTGCCACCTAACGGTGGCTCAGTGGAGGTAGCAGGCACTTGACTACTTCCCAGTGGGTGCAGAGTCTCATTGATGACTCTCAATAGATGCTCCTCCTGATCTCCTGCCGCCCAACCAAATGACATGTGAGGCTTTGGATCCTGTCACAACCAAATGACATGTGAGGCTTTGGATCCTGTCACAACAGCATCAGGATGCTAGGAGAAACATGGAAGTAACCTACCTTGCAACAAGGTGCGCGTAACGATGTGGGGTACCATTCATCACAAGAAAACCTGGCAGCCTGAAATTAAACACCAACAATAGAGCCATAAAATTTTATTTCCAGGACCCACACTCGCCTTGTAATATACTTGAAGCCCGTGCATTATAAATGCTTTGTTCACAGCTCCGATCAATCTAAGGACCTGAGATGAAAGCCATGGCCATAATTGCTATTTAATTCCACAAGAACTATATGCTGCAAGGAAGGATCATGCTTCAAGCCTGAGTACCTTTTTAAAACATGCACTGCCCTCTTTTCCCTCCCTCTCATAAGGCATAGCCACAAATGATCTTGTCCTCTCATCATTGACAAAGCATTGTATTTGTCTGCTAAGAAGCATCGAGAAGCTGCACAGGAGTACAGCATGCAGTACAGTCAAATGTAGGAGATTCCCGAAGCATGCATAACAGGAATGTCTGCGGTGTCTTGTGACATATTGCAGGGGCCCAGCGATACATACTTCATGTTATGCTGACCACATTGAACATATAGACATAAGGAGATATGTTCAAGCACCATATCTGGAAGCCCTAACCATATTGTTTTAATTATTAAACCCACCCTTGTTTCATCATCTCTTTTTTAACTCCCTCTTGGAGCTCTTGAATTAGAGAGGGTACCAAGTGAAATTTCACAGGCACAGTCCGGGACAAGCTTACATGAAGAAGGCTTGAGTCCATGACTTGAGGGTTAGGATCAGGGTTGACAGGGGCCTTTCTTTTCCGGCTGCCCTGCAACAGGCCCTCTGCAGGTATTGGAGACTGCAGCTGAGAAGTAGCAGAGAGACCAGACGAAGAGTAAGAGGAGGCAGTGGCACTGTCTTTTGACAACTGAGGGAGACCGATGGGATGCAGTCCAGGCACAAGCTCCTTCAGCTGCAGGATGGAATTCAACGTAACGATAACTTCCTTAAATTCATCATGCACAGTTGTATAAAAAAGAAATTGTTTGTTAGTAACCATGTTACTCTATTTCAAACATCAGCAGAGCATCCATGAACAAATATGAAGCCCTGAACCCATGCCAATACAATCTGTCAGCATGCATGTACATAACAATTTGCATCAATATTTTAGCGACTACCTCATCAAAAAGCTTTAAGACAAGGCTTTCCTCCTCTCTTGCAAGGATCACTGAGGATTGTGACAACAAATCAGTGTGTCAGCATTGCATGTTCAGCAAGGTAAAGAGGACCTGACCTAGACAACCATTGGCATCGACAGATTTTGGAGGATATTGAGGGCAGATGAATGTAGGCGCTTGGTGCATTCAGCACTCATTCATATTGCATGTCACTGCAATACCACTACTGTGTTGATTTGTAATCTCCTGTTATGATGAATAAGAGCAGCAGTAAGAACCGAATTCGATACTAATCCTTTCCCATGAATACCTGGGATCATGACGGTGACTGGGTAGCTTCCTGCCTCTGGTGGGAAGCTTCTCACTCTACCAAGTGAATCTGATAGACGCCACTCAGCAGCCTTTTCTTGACTTTGTCTCTGACCTCGGGGCCAGGTGAGAGGCTGAGATGCAGCATCTTTCAGAGCATCCAAATCATCTGAATGTACACTAGGAGAGGCATTGCTCATTCCACTTGATGATTTGTTGCTCATGGTGGGTACTTGCAGTAAAAGAAGTAATTGAAGCAAATCCTTTCAAAGAAACCAAGAACACAATGTGTTCCTCATAACCTATTCAATGCTTTTCATGAAAGTCAGACTGTACCTGCTGGAGTATAGCTAAGGACGCTGTCTGCATTCGGAAGCCCCAAGTTGAGTCTATCAGAGGCAAGAGTTTTGTTGCTAAATCATCATCAAGAGGATACATGAGGTAAATATTCATGAGTAGATAGGTAGTCTTACACGTTTATTCTAAAAGACATGCAAATGTATAAAAACCTAGAATTCATTATTCAAATGCTGTAAACACCTTTTTACACCATTAGTTTCTTTGCAACTGTCGTGCTCGGTAGAGTTTTCGGTGTCTGATGATTCGCAGTTCAAACTTGAATCTTCTGACGCTGAGTACTGTGCAAGATATTCCATTTATGATGATGCTAATTTGATGTGCAAATGCACATCCCCCCCACACTTTTGGTCCCATAGCTACTTGCCTAAATCTGCTTGAAAGCATCAGTCCAACGTTTAGCAAACAGTGACACACCATCCTTTACAAGCATCTGTCTGCATGATTATGTACAGTGCCCTCATTCAACATTGATGAGTTACCAAACCGCTCAGAATAGGAGTTGCTAGGAAGGCTGCTAACAACGCCAATTATCGTACACATATGAACAACTTCGACAAGATTTCCCGACATGCTTTGCAAGTTTGTCAAAGCTGCAACGACCTTGATCCATCCAAATCTATTTGTTTTCAAAAATCAATAGATTTGAACTAACTGCCATGAGTAGAGGCCATAAGATGCATGTTTCAAGTTGCACGAGCTTTCATTACAGGCTTCAGGCCAACCGCAACTCGCTCATACGCGACATTGTTGAGCTGGCAAACCTTGATGACTTTCCCCACTCCCACATGGCCGTTGTGCCGGATTTGGATATACACTGCAAACAGATGTGCATGCCTTTTGAATGCCTTAATAGAGAAGCTACATATCTCTGCCCAAGAGCTGTAATTTTTCTAAATACCTCAATACCATTCTCTCACCCTTATCAAAGCTCTGACTTTTGATTGCTTGAATCAGCTTAGCCTCTTGGCCAGATCCAACTTCTCTGCTGCTTCCATACCACCTCAGCTCTGTCTCGGGGGGAGAGTTAGCAAGCACCATACGACGATCACTGTCCTTGAAATTCTGGTACAGGAAACAGAATGCAAAGGGGGCGTTCTCAAAAACATGTATTTATGAGTTTTAGATGTCCTTGTGAGCAGACAGGAGGCATGTCTGCAAGTTGCAATCTGCCTTTTCATGTCTGATGTTTATAACCCTTAAAAATATGCATATCTACTAGGAGATGTGAAATCTAGAAAGCTACTCGATGAATGCTGCTGATTTTTAAGAGATTAAAACTAGAGACTAATAGGAGATGTGAGGGATTCCCTCACTGCCCTTTCCTCAAATCAGAGCAAATTCTATGCAATCCATTGCATGCTTGCATCCTTGCAGATTCTGACTGCCTGCTAGTACACTGACCATGCCACCAAAGTACGCCACAGTATACTTCTTAGATGTGGGATCTGCAGAAGTCTGATCATCTCCAACGCACATGTCAATTTTTGGGTCTGTAACAACAACTGTGTTGCCTGTGCCAACTGCAATGTTGCCTAGTCTACCACCATCAGGCCCTCCATTGTGACGAGGGAAGAACTCAATTGACGCAATGTGGGTGTCCTCAACTTGCATCCACACTTGCATCCACACACTCCTAAGAAGCTTGAGCTCATCAGCCCTGAGGAAATGAATGAAGAGTGCTGTGCTTGTGCTATAAATGAAGAGTCTAGGCAGCCTTCACTCCGTTCCTAAGTGGGTAAATTGTTGCATCTTTAATATTATTAGCCTATACTTCAAGTTGATTATGAGTGACTGGCACATATAATACGGGTTGTGAATGCAGACATGTAGCACATCCGTCGAATCTGCTTTATCAGCTAATTTATGTAAGACACAATTAAAAAAGGCTACCACATTGAGTTGTCGTGAAATGTTGAAATAGCAGAAGCTCTTATTGTTTTATTCCACAGGCATACACTGTAGGGCTCAACAACACTAGAGCTGGGACCACCACAGGCATACACTGTAGGGCTCAACAACACTAGAGCTGGGACCACCACATGCATACACTGTAGGGCTCAACAACACTAGAGCTGGGACCACCACAGGCATACACTGTAGGGCTCAACAACACTAGAGCTGGGACCACCACTTCTCAATACTGCAGCTCTTCACAAGTCTATACAATGCCTACCATGACTTACCAAGAGGACTGCTGATTGGTTTTTTGAATTTCTCCTGAATGCCCCAAGGAAACAGTCACCTTCCAGGAATCTAGTGCTTTAACCAGCATAGCATCATCAGCAGCAGCAAGCAACGAGGGTGCAACATCTTCGTGTAGAAGAACCTCATAGATGCCGTCTTCTCCAATTGCTTCTTCCACAGCCGCCAAACCTCGCTTGTACTGTTCCTCAGAGGCTGAAAAAGTGGTCCCATCCTCAAAATTCACACTCAGGGCTTCTCTCAACTGTGACAGGATTTAGGAGACAAGCAGACTGTCACTTGCATCATGTATTTGTCACCTATTGCTTGAGTTTGCAGAGTTTACACAATAGGATTTAAGGGGACAAATGTGATCTGATATAACATTATATGTTCAATCAAAAATACTAAAAATACAGAAGGTAGAAGAGTAGGCATGCTGCTGCAGGCAAGGTACATGATGCAGCCATGGACTCCAACATTTGAAGCAGGTGAGATTGAGTGACTCATGACTTGCTTGTTGTGCCAGGGCTGTATCACATTTGACTGCTTCACATATCCCCAACAACTGAAGGAAGAGGAACAGCGTGGCTGCATGCAGTCTGGAGGCATTGGCTATAGCCATGGCTTCTGACACCAATTTCATGACTGATTCCATGTGACGCTCCGGAACCGCTGTAGATGACAGTTTTTCTGCCTCAAAGCATTTTAGAACATGAGGGTGTGACAGGTCAGGGCCGCAACCCTCCCTTTCCATGGTGACAAGAGGTAGAGCTCTGCCCTGATAGCCCTGATGCTCAGATGCAACATCTGTAGAAGATTCAACAACATCAGTAAAAACTACAGGCAGAGCACCAGTAAGGAGGCTCATGGCAACTTGTATTGCCTCAACTGGTTGTCCTGCTGCATCATGGATAGCCATCAGGAGACTGTAGGTGTGTCCTGTAGGTAGAAGGGGCAGCTTAGGAGGGGTATCACAGCTTGGTTGCATAGCTTTCAGTTGTGGATCAGAGCTTGCTTGAAGCAGCAGTGCTTGAAACACCTCAAGAGCTCGAGTGCTGTGGTATTGAGGGTCCAGCTGCAAGTTGAAAGACTTCCTCTTGGATGCAGCACTTGCTCTGGCCTGCCAGCCGCCAGGCTCTCGCTGTTTCATACTTTCAAACTGGTATGAACTGGCTGCCTCTGCAGCAGCTAATCTGACCTCCATGCTCAGAGTGAAGGCGTCCTGGGTAATGTCCTTGGCGCTTGTTTGCAGCTCAGAAATGAGCAGCAAAGCCCTGGCGGATGCCATGCTGGACCCTAGAGGTGTGTGCCAAAGATTTAAATCTACTTGATGTTTGTGCGCAAAGCTTTTAACAAACCAAAGGGCCTAGAGTGCGAAATCTACTAATTTTTGAATTTTAGACAGGAATAACATCTGACAAAAGCATGTAAGAGATCATCTCAGCAGACAATGAGGGCATTCTGTGTCGGACGTAGTGAAAGTGATTTGGCAGGTACGTAGACATGTGCTCAGGCTGATACTTTAGACAATGGCTTCTGTGATGAAACATGTGGTTTTAAAAGCATTTGCTCACACTGATAGTTCAGGCAAATGGCTTCAGTGATATGCATCACTGCTGCTTGATCGACGTTACTCAAGGAGGCCAGCTTGCTCTGGATGAACTCAAGGTCTACGTCCTTTCTCTCCCAGAAGCTCTCTCCCAATCCAAGAATTGTGAGGCACAGGCCACCTGACAAGCAATTTGAATTGTGAGACACAGGCCACCTGACAAGCAATTTGGATCGTGAGACACAGGCCACCTGGCAAACAATTTGAATTGTGCGACATAAGCCACCTAACAAGCAATTTGAATCGTGAGACACAGGCTGCCTGACAAACAATTTGAATTGTGAGACACATGCCACCTGACAGACAATTTTAATCGTGAGACACAGGCCACCTGACAAGCAATTTGAGGAGATGCAAGCTCCCGCATGTCCCCAGCATAGCAATTGTAAGCAATTTAAGAAGTATGACATGCAGCCTTGAAGAAGACAATATTGCGACATTCTTTTGGTATGAGAGCTGATACAACCTCTCCTGATCATAATGTGACAAGATTTTGCTCCGTAGTACAGGGAAATGTAACAAGAATTTAGAATGTTACAATATGAGACATGAATTGTTTTATTGTAACATTTTATTCCTGCTGCTCTAAATCACGAATCTGTATTTTCCTTCTTCTCAAGATTCTTGTCCTATGAAATCTCACCCATTTCCAGGAGCATCCTTTCTTCCCTAATGGAACATTCACTGCCATTACTGGTTAGCACCTCTATAGTTAAGGAGGCCACCTCCTGGGGCGCCTGGCGAGGAATTGAATTATTGCATCCAGTTAGGTACAAAAATGCATGGAAATCTTGTGTTTTTTGCTTATATAGATATTTCAAGCACAGAACACCAGCCTTTTGTTACCAAGATTCATTCCCCACATTAAATCCAATCTGTTTATGTTATGCTGAAGCAGAGTGAAACTCAGTGTTAGCAGCAGCTTCATGCACCTTCTCGCACTTCTCCACAAGTTCAGCACAGAATTGCAGTACATCCTTCACAGGATCCATGTGCCCCTCCTCCAAGCAGATTTGTGTGATGAAGACCAGACACCTGTGATGTTGTTCTTGGTTGCTTACCCTAGGTAGCCCATGGATCCAGTTCAAACCAACAGATTGAGTGGAGGAGCTTATCTCAGGTGCAGGGACACCACCGCTGACCTCACCTAAGACCCTGACAAACTTATCATCATCATCATTGTCATTGTCATCATCACTTCCTATTGCCTTGCTCGACTTTGATAGAGCCAGGCACAAGTCAGCAAGTAGCTGAAGTACCCGGCTGTTGTTGCTAACGAGCTTGCTTGAGATGAGAGGGATATTAGCACTGCCTGCTTGTGTGTGTTTTGCAACTTGTAAAGAATCAGTGCTGTAAGAAGCGCTGTCGGCTTTTTCTGTATACCTTGTAATGGGCTGCTCTGCTGAGCACCACAATGAGATGAATTGTGAATAGCGGGTTTGAATAAGGGAGGTGACTTGTTGATAATCAGTAGCTAGTTCAACATCATAATAAGGCTGAGGAGGGAACGTGTGATGGCGATTGCAGCTGCTATGATGACTGTTGTGATAAAGCAACCAGCTCCGAGACTTCAGTTCATGCAACAGGTGTTCAGCAAGTTGGGTAGGCATGTGAGGGCTCCTGTGTTGACCAAATTTTCCCCTTGTTGTTGTGCCAAGGCTCTACAATCACAACAAAGCTGAAACAGTTCAGACATACATCATAATTAATATGTCAAATGATAAAAACGACATAGCCCCTGATTCAAAGGCCATCAAAAACTGGCGTGCAGTGCCAAAAGAGCCTTAGATCAGCGCAGGAAATAAGACAGGGGCAGGGGGGAGTAGATAAGATCAGAATGAAAATCCTTAAAGCTAAAATGCATTGAGATTGGTCATCACTCCACAACATTGGTTACAGTAAGTGACATAATTGCTGGACCGAAAAGGCTCCACCTACTAGTGTGCATAATGAAAATATAATACCGACCTTCTCCGCAAGCCACAGTGCTTCATTTACAAATAAGACAGGAAGTGTGAGGGACTTGCCACCTTGGAATGACTCCATGTCCAGTAGTGAAACATCAGCGTGCTCATCATCCCTCCCAGCCTCAAGCAACGACAAGGCCTGATGCAAACACAAGTCTAACAAGTCTTTCAAAGTAGACATATACGACCTGCTGCTGTCTGTGGCAACTGCTGCTGTGCCTGATGAACTGCTAGTTAGTGTGCTATGGTATGCTTCGATAGCCAGCTCAGCTACAGAGCGCCAGTCCTTGTGTGTTAGGAGGTGAATGTGAGTGGCCTTGCCCTCATGTAAGAACTCAGGATTTACGTGCCAGTCACGCATGTCTTGATGATGCGTTATTGAGGGAATAATGAGAGGCTTCTTGTAATCATTACAGGTTATGGATTTGTGTGAGGAGGTGTGTTCAGGAGCTACTGTCGGGCTGTCAGTGAAGGCCGCACAACACTGCCGCAGCAGCTCGAGCAAGAGACCCAATGTGGCATCAAATGACTCCACAGTTGCCTCCATATCAAGTAAAGCAAGGCGGACTATTGCAAGTGCCCCACCATCGCGTAGTTCATTGACAAGAGTAGCAGTGGTTTCAGAGCCTGATATGTGGGCTGAGTTGACCAACTTCCTCCATATGTCTATGGCCGCAGCTCCCAGCCCACGCCAAGACTCTGATGCACACTTCACAACCAAGCTTCGTAGGAAGCCAGCAGGCAGCTGTTCCCTGCTGGTACCTCCTCTGTCATCCAAAGCCATGTTGTACTTTTGAAGCAATAAAGAGGCCATTCTTTGGGAGGGACATAGCTCCAGAGCCAGGGGCTGACCCATAAGGGTCAAGAATGACTCAGAGGACATCACCAACGCCTGTGCAATCCTCTCCCTAGCATCTTCACTAAGGCTTAGCAGTAATTTAGTGGTTGTCTTGGTCGTCAACTCTGCAGTAGAGCCAAGGCTGGAATTTCTGAAGCTCGGTTCACACTTCGTAGAAATAGGTTTCCAGAGGTGCTTCTTCTTCATGGTGCGGCTGTTAGCTGCAGTTGTTTCATCAGTACGCAGCTCATAGCCAAGCAAACGGTTCAGCAACCGTGTGTCAGCTGCTGGGTTACCTGCCTCATTTTGATCTGCAGTTGAGCCAATGTACCTTATCTGAACATGGAATGAGCCTTCCAGCATCAAGTGGAAGGCTAGTATGGCTGCATCCCTACCCTCACTGCTGCTTTTGTCAATCTGCTGAGGATGAGGCACTGTTTCAACATGAAGCAGATCAGCAGGCACTGTTTCAACATCAAGCAGATCAGCAGGCACTGTTTCAACATCAAGCAGATCAGCAGGCACTGTTTCAACATCATCAGGTGTTGGCGATCCATTGCCAGAGGAGACCTTTGGAAGGAAAGCCACCGCCAAATCTGAGACAATGGCAGGAGGCATGAGTGGACAGCTGTACTGCACTGTAGTATTGCTGAGCTCTGAGGGCGGGGCTGTTGGCGACCTGCTGGGTTCTGCTGTATTCTCATGCGCCCTTGAGGATGATGATCTTACATTAAGCGCTTCCAGGGATTTGCTGGCCCACTGCCGTGATGGGGCAGCAGCGCTGGCAGAGAGCAGCCACAGCAGTACAGAATGATGATGTACATCTGGGCACTTCTGCAGGAGTTGCGGAATGAATGTGGATGCGTCAAGATGACGAATGACTTTTAAAAGGCCTCTCTGAATAGGCGGGACAGCTGAAGAGGTTGTGACAGCACTGCTCTTCATGCTTGGATGCGCGTTTTTGAAGGATGACCTCATTCTCTGTGTGCCGGCAAGAGTATTTACAAACCCTAAAAAGGCTCGAATTGCAAGCCACTCTATTCCATTGCCTGCTGATTCTCCTATTATGAGGTTGTATGTCTCTGCATGGAGATCAAGGTCCAGGGATTCAGACGTCTGTAGGAGGTGCTGAGCAGTTACAAACCTCTCCACAGATGTGTTGCGGGAATGAAGGATGCTGAACATAATTATGCTGCTGCTGATCTGAGAGAGCTGGGATTTGACAGAATTATGGCTGTTCTCAGAGTTTGTTACACATACCAAGGAGCGCACAGCTGACAGGCTCAGGAAATCCAAGAAAGAGGTGTGAACAGTCTCAGACTTGCTGTACATGTTCTGCTTAAAGAAAGCGATGCAAGCCGCAGCAAGCTCTTCAGAAAACAAGCTGTTGCCGCTTTGAAGAGGATCACTAAGTTCAGGAAGTCTAGTGATGGCCAGGAGCCCCAACTCCTGTTTCCCTAACCATATGGCTATGCTCAATGCTGCATGTAAGACTGCTTCCAAGGTCTCTCCTGATATCTGTTCTAGATGGCATTCCTCTTTGAGAATAAGAGATATTGCTGCACTCACACTACTCTCATTATCCGACGCACTCCTCTCTGATATTTCAGCTGTTGTCTGAAGGAAATCCTGATATTTGTATCCAAATGATTCAGTAGTTAGGCGCAGCAGCAGTAACCACGAACCTACTTCCTCTACGCTGCAAAGCCCTGGAAGGGTCAAAAACATTTTGACAGCGGCATGAACCATCATGCACACATGCAGCACAGGTGCAGCTGAATTGGATTCAGGACTGGACGTCACATGCTGGAGAAATGCAAACGACAAAATTGTACGGACTGCAGAGGATCCGCACCAAAACATCAGCTTGAGGCAAGCAAGCTGGGAGGGAGCAAAGTTGTACTGAAAGATCCACAAAGGAAGGATGTCTATCACTAAATAGAGGCTGCGAGTGAGACTTCTGTGATCCAAATCAGCACCTGAAGAGGCATGCTGTGAATCCATGTCAATAATCCAGGCAGGAAGATCAGCTGTATCCGCCCACAATTCTGGTGGAATCTCAGGGTGAGAGACAAAGTGTAGAGCCCGAGCAATGGCCATATTTAGCACTGTATCAAAGCGGCTTTTATATCGCACACCTGGGTTCAAACTTTCTTTGTCCAGAATAAGGTCCTCTAACATCATGCTAAGCTCTCGTAGGAGGCTGATGTCAGTCTCTGGACAGAGGGATTCCAAAACAGCTCGCAGCTTACCCTTGAACGCAGCTGATAGGTTTCTCATGTCCTTCACGCAGCTCATCCGAAGCTTCTTGACGGATATGGACTTACCTGAATTTATGTGAGGCAGCTCAGACTTGAAGAAAAGGTGGGAGTTAGAGTTGATGGTACGGAAATTTGGGCCTTGATGCTGATGCTGATCAGAGGTATGCAGCAGGAAGAGAGATGAGACTAGTTTGTAGCATTCCCTGGCTTCCGCATCTGCGTCCAAGGCCAGCTGCAGCACGCTGGAAATTGAGTCACTGGCGTCCAAACGTTTTGCAAGCCCCTAAAGCCAGTATCATGTGCAATCTGAACACAATTCTAGGAAGAATGCAGAATCATTTTCTAGAGACGGCGCAACTAGCCTGGAATGCAAGACCAGAAAGTGAAATGAATGACATGTGAAGCAAAAATAATCTAAAGAAGCAAAGCAAGTGCATGAGCAAGTGCATATTAAGGCCCAAGATTATAAATTGATATCCGCTCCCACGCACTGAAATATTGTCCGCTTTGTTAAGAACCCAGTCAAAGGTCATAGATTCTCCAGCTACAACAGCAGACTTTATATCATGTCTTTTACACTCTGTCTCCAGGATTTGGATAAGATCTTCTAGCCTTCTGGGTACACTAGCATAGACCTTCTCAAAAGAGAGTGCAGGCAGTCCTCATTGCAAGTAGTCACATTTAGTAATGTTAATAATTCCAATCTTTTAGGTCCCCACCTGCTGAGACTTTGTCCGTGACGGATGTATCCAAAATGTTGGAAATCTTTCTACAAGATTGGCTGAGAGGGTGCTCTTTATAGATCGAGTGTAACTCTTGTTACAAATCATTCCCCAATGTCCAGGCTATGATTTCCTGCATAAAGGCGCTAACGAAGTTTACAGCTAAAGGCAGCATAGACTGTCAAGGTCCATCAAGTACGGACTATGGACTTCGCATGATGTGACTTGTAAACCACTTGCTTTAACGATAAACGACACGCTTCTTCAATCTGAATGTCGAATCATACTGTTCACTTTCTGAAGACTTTTTCTCAGCACGTCTTTTGCATTTCTTGTAATACATTGTTGAAGCGTGTTTTACGAATATTCCTTAAGTGAGAACCTTCATCAAGACCATCCGGCACATCGGGGTGCGGCTGCTCAGCAGGATATGCAAAACCTCAACTCCCTGATGAAGAGCATGTTCCCAACAAGAACTCTCAATGTGAATTTCTGTGCACAAGGCCTTGAGGCTTGAATGCATCAGTTTTTAGTCACAGAACTTTGATGTATTTAGGTACTTCTCACTCATTGGGAGCACATAATGCCAGTTGTACTACCCATCTAAGTATCCCATCCATACCTATGTGTCTTAATGGATAAATGAACTTGTATGCCTTATTCGTGGATATATCGATTGTTAGTGGTTTCAAGCAACCATGAACCCATATAAGTGAAAAATTGCTGGAAAAAATTCTACGCCAAGCTCATGCATCATACCTAGTATTATGTTGCATTCCCTTGATGTGTGATGTGACTGTGTCTTTCAAGTGAAATCACGCATGCAGATAAGCATGCCGCATGCATCACATTAATGAGCATACCTAAGCACGTGCTGATTTATACGTTTATGAGAACAGTAGCACGACCTCAGACTACTATTGTTCTCAGAAACAAATGAATACACTACTGCTGTCAAGGCACTCATGTCAAGCACAGAGTATCATCATACTTTGTCTCACAATGCATTGCACATTTAGCTCAATATCACTAGGGTTTAGGGTTTAGGGTTTGTCCATGTCCAACAAAAGTTAATGATTCCATTGTTGGAATAAAACCTGCAATGGAGTAAGTATTAGATATTCCATAGAAGCTATTAATTATAAGTGTTATAATAGCCATTAATAATGGTAAAGTAGTCCATCCTCTATTATAAGATCGTAATTCAGTATTAGGAATTTCGAGTAACATAATAACAAATAAAAAAGAACAGCTAAAGCGCCAACATAAACAAGCATGTTAATTAAAGCTAAAAATTCAAATCCAATAGAAAGTAAAATAATTGAACTATTCATAAACAGGAGAACTGCATACATTAGAGATTGAAAAGGACTCCAGAAATGTAGATGAGCTGATATGATGTCAACTCTACAAGTGCAATATCGGCTCATACTACTGTCCTGCTCGACATTCATGCTGCATAAAAATTCGGACGCAGCCATAAGCGACAGTATTAATAACGCGAATCCAAAAAAGTGTATCCTGTCTGCCGAATCCCTGCTAGAAACTGACCCCTCTCTTATCACATCTACTCCCATCGTGAGGGACAATGTCATGCACCTGGCGCATAAGGCTTACCAGCTCTCAGGCCTGACAGGTGCCCTGACACCTGAGGCATACAACCACGTCATTGCTGATACTGCAAGAGCTGGGAACATCCTCTACTTGAAGGAGTATCTGTTTGATTACCTTCATTCAATAACCAATCAACCTCAGCGCTCTCATGACCAGCGTACATCAAGGAGTGTGCACAAGAGTAGCTTCAGCCTTGAGAATGGTCTTCTTTCAATCACACAAAATCTCTCTGCAAGCATTCTCCCAGAGCTCCTTCATGGGTGCCCTTCCTGGCAATACCATTGTGACATATGCTCAGGCTTGCTGTCAGCAAGTATGACCAGTGTCATCTCTGCAAGTTGGACCTTGGCGAGCCTGGAGGCCATTGATAACATGTGTGCAAATGACCGGACACATAATAAACTGATCATCACTCCTTCCCAGGTATCCTCTTTGGCCAAATCCTTCCTCAGTGGCGGCAACCAGAAGGAATCATCACTTGATTCTGAAGGCCAGTATGATCCAACTAGCATTGGCTTTAAGGCAGCGCTGCTAGCCTTTAAGATCATGCTTGATGAGGAAGATAGACAGCTCAAGGCAGCTGGGGAAGACGTTCATCACTCCTCTCCATATCCTATTTTGCGGGAGTTACCATCTGGCTTGACACCTACCTCGAGACATCTCCTCTCTCAAGCTTTACTGTACAACAGGGACTCACAGTTTGATCACCTCAGATACTTGTGTCTTCAGCTGTCACCTACACAACAGACAGCAGTTGCATGGCTCACCGAGTATTGTGAGCGCAATGCAGATCTCAGCTGCAGTAAGTCAGTGGTTCCAGCAGGCACCCTGCAAGGCCTAGCTTTGCTGGGATCCAAGGAGTAGGGGCATTGCTTGTGAGAGCTCTCACCTACCTCATACCTGGACAGGCACACTATGCTGAGCTACAATGTGGAGGTGCTGCTGCAGTGTGTCGTCTACTCCTCCTGGACGCCTCAAAGGCTCCGAAAGCAGCTGTGCCTAGCAGCTCTCAGGCCTCAACATCAACTCCAAACAGTCACCAGGATCTCATGGCTTCTCTATTGGCGTTTTTAGAAACAACCTGCTCTTCCTCATTGCCTTCCCAAAATGTGTATGCTGAGGGACTAGTTCCTGATTTCTCATCCACAACAGCTTTTGTGCAACCTCCATTGATGACAGACCTGCAAGGCAATCCTGATGCCTATGTGCTGATTACTAACAAGGAGCTTCAAACAA
Source organism: Chlamydomonas eustigma (assembly GCA_002335675.1). Lineage (NCBI taxonomy): Eukaryota > Viridiplantae > Chlorophyta > Chlorophyceae > Chlamydomonadales > Chlamydomonadaceae > Chlamydomonas > Chlamydomonas eustigma. The sequence goes on from BEGY01000016.1 coordinate 545,298, forward strand.
TAACATGCCAAGCCATAGATGTGTGCAAGCAGCGCTTAACTGCCACTGGAGACTCAAGTGGATTTGAATCCCTGACAGGAATTTTGAACCTGGCCGTGTGTAGAGTGATGAGTCAGCTTTCTGCAGCCATGCTACCAGCTGATGCCTCTGAGGATGCTACTGTAGAAGGAGTAGCCACAGGCATGAGAGAGGTCCTGATTTATATTAAGCAGGTATATGTCAGCAATATGTATACATGTTATACCCGCACCCAAGCTGCCTTCGTACAACTATTGTAAGGATTATGTCACACTTTCCATACCTGAATTCCTCCAACTAATCCTGTTTGCAATCTGCAGCTGTTTCTTTTTATCCTGATAGTTGTTGAGCAAAGCTGTTGGTTCACATGACATCACCTCAAACCCGAGGCTCTTGGCTTTAGTTTGTTGGACAGGCTCCAGGCAGTGGGCTGGTGTCTCCCAACTCCTGATCGTGATCAAGTAATCAGCTTGCCAGAGCACAGAAGGCAGCAGTCACTGGTCTACAACTTACAAGGACAATATGCCGCCTTCATTGCTTGGTATGCAACCTTCTCATCATTACCTGCAACACCAAAGGCAGCAGCCATTGCTTCAGCCCCTAAACATGACAGCAAGAGTGCTCAAAGCATTGCGAACATGAGACTTGTCCCTTTGGTTTCCGCCCAGCTGTGTCAAGCACTGACTACCTCTGATGCTTACAATGGAAACAGTCAGCGCCTAGTAGACAGCAACACCGAGTCCTCTCACCAGATGTTGAGGACCAGTTGGTTGCACAAGCTTCCTGAAGAGGCGCCTTATTATCAGAGCCTTGTGTTCATCACACAAGTGTGTGTGCAGCATGGATATACAGAACCTGTCAAGGAAGTGCTGAGGCTGTGTTCAAGCCTCTTGGGGAAGAAATTGAAGGCAAGAATGACCAGCTTTCCATCAGACATTGTGTCTACTATGCAGTTGTATGTGGTATGAGTCATGTATCACTTACGCTTGCATTATAGTGATAATAACAATGATGTATTATTACTATGCAGGTGCGAGTAATTATATAGCTTATTATTCCCATGCTCTGTTAACAAATGGGGATCCATGTGGTATGTGCTTATTACAGCTATGATGACTTTTTGCATGCTGCTATGTGGTTGATGTATCTATTACACTCATGACCTTTTCAGGTACCTCAAGAGATTGCCTTGCTGTCTTTGAGCCTGGTCTCTGAGTTGGCTGTGTCTGATGAGTGTGATGAAGGGTCAGAGCTGGGTAAGAGAGGATGGTATGCTTGGTACCTCAAGAAGCAAGCAGAGCACCACCTTCAGCTATATCATCCCAGCATTTGTTCTCAAAAGATTTGAAGTCTTATGACGTGTTTTATGTGGCAGCATGAGGCATGGCGGGCATAGCCAAGAAAAGTCTCCACCTCACTACTGTTGCTTGTTAATGAATGTATATTGTCCCACATATCATCATTAGCAGGAGATTTCTGCCTACAAATCCTTGGTGTGGGCGCAGCCTTTTGGGAAAAGGATAGCTCTGACTACATACATCACATGGAAAACATCTTGTCAGAGGAGCTGAATGGTGCCACTGCCTCAGAGCTCCTTAATGTCTTGATGCATGTACCATCGCAGCTGGACTCTGATTCTGCTGATTGTAATTGTAAGGCTTTGTTGAACTTAAAAGCTTCAGGGCAATAAAAATACCTTGATATTTATACTGATAATTTTGATCTGATCTGAAAATCGCTCTGGTCCTAGATTGGCCTTGGATAGAACCTAGTTCCTTGCATGATATTAATGCACCATGTATTAAGTTGTTGTCCATCTTCATGACTTGACAGGGAGCTCAAAAAGCAAGGCAAGGGCACTCTTGGTGACAGCTGAGGTCATGACATCTAGGATCACTCAGTTTAAGACGTTGGCCAGCTTCAAGCTTTGCATGAATGCAAGAATCTCCGCAGCTGAACATGCAAAAATGTACAGTAGCCTTACAGGAGGATCAAAACAACAAACCATGATGCCAGGATCTTGGCCAGGAGGGTTTCAGTATGTCGATGATGTTTCAAGGAAGACGAAGGCGTCTCAAGCTTCCAATCTTGCAGATGACTTGCTGAGCCCCGAATACCACAGCTCTCAGGCTGCGCAGTTGCTTCAGATCAAGGTCTTGCTGCCATACATGAAGTGGGAGAATGGTCTGGTGGAGCATGTGCTGTTGACACCCACAGTTGAGACATATGCTCTATTCATGGCTCTACATGAAGCTGGTCATCAGCCCATCATGGCGGTGGAGATGGCTCATCAAATACTCACTGCTCAGCTACCCCTAACTAACACAGATACAGGGCAGCGCCTAACATGCCAGGACAAGGCAAAAAGCACAAAAGGCGGACGGCAGGCTGATGTGCAGACCTCATGCACAGAAGAATCATTTCATGCTTATTGGAAGGTTGTGGAAACTGCTGTGTGCATTGCCAATAGGTGCTGCATGCACACTGCCTCTCTCCTACTCATCCTACAGTTCATGAGACTGTTTGGGAGACTCAGACATGGTGAAGCAGTAAGTCCCTTAGCAGGCTGTTCATTCCTGTGTGTAATAGCTTTGTTGTCAATCAAGCGCATATTGAACCCAAGTTTTGGAGAGAAAACGGCCTCAAAATATAGTAGCTGCACATAGAAAACAATATCTCAACTGGCTGTACACATTGATAGCTTCTCTTGGCTTCTTGTCACCTCATCTGAAGCAGGTGAGCAAGGCTCTCAGTTCCGTCGTCAGTGAGGGGACTCCTCTTTATACTCTTCACAACCGCCTTATAGAGTCTATTTGGGAGGCTGTTGGTGAGGAGTCCTTCTATGAGCTTCAAGAGCTGCGTGAGAGCTCTTCAGATGATCACCGCTGGATCTTGGTCAAGAAACCTATTCAAGGGTCACCATGGTGAGAGAGTAACAACAGATATAATGTGAAAAGGGTATGTGTAAAGTCTCATAATGCAAAGTAAATGTACGCATTCAATGCTATTGACTTCTGATGGCTAAGCACCTAGAAATAAATAAGGCTGGATACCTAGCAGACAAGGCTAATCATTATCATTGGAACATGCAGGGAAGAGGACATCATTGAGCTTAAGACTGCTGCAAGGTTAATCAGGCAGGAATTTTAAGCATCAGTCAGTATGCATAAGTAGTAACTACATACAGAATCTGCAGTTGTTTTGAAAGCAGCATTTCGCTTCGGTTCAAAAATCCTCTCAAAGGCCGTAAATGTAAGGTGGTTTTCAAGGCATTAGAATCACAGCTCAGACTCTTGAATATACAGAATGGCCTCGTGGTAGAATTTATAACATCAGCCTGCCTTGAATCGATATTCACGATACTGATGACACTTCGTAAATAAAGCGTTTCATCTTAAATTACCATGATGATGTTTTAAATTACCATGAACAAGTTATGGTTGCCTAACCTCCTGCTGTGTGATCTTGTATTGCTGATCCCGGCAATACATGGAATTGGAGATCTCGCCAAAATGTGCTTTAACCTGCATACGTGATTTGATACATCTCTTGACGATGAAGACCGATCTCAAGTTTTTTGGTATAGATGCATGTTTCGCACAACAGTTAGACTGTTTTTGTCTGTAGTGTTTGATTTAATGCTCTGCTGCAAATATTTTAATAAAGCCATGCTCTGTATCAGTGTGTCATTCTGCCAATTTCTTACAGCTGACCACATCTTATGATCTCACGACACATCAGGAATGCTTTCTTAGCCTCTATACTTAATGTCCCTTTTGAATGCTGTACATGATGCCAGGAATTGCGGTGCGAGTCAGCTCTGCAAAGCCACGTTGCACATCTCATCAGAAGGCCTTATTCCACCTACAAAGCAATGCATGCACCTACCTGGTTGTAACATGCTTTGTCACATGATATAATTTGAATCCCTTTAAACAGGCATGCCTTATCTATCCAATCAGCTGCCACAGATGTATGCACTTGTTTTTAAGCATATCTACATTTCTTTTGCCGCATGCATACTTCATTTTGACATCTATGACCATCTAATTGAGTCCATCCTGGCTAGGCCATTAGTTGAGATCTCTACCAGGCTTATGATGTTCCTCTGTGGTGTATGGACCTAACAGTCAAGTTAGTTGATGTGATGATTACACGTAATTCTCATCTTGTGTTGAGGTAACAGTTACATCGAAAGGTTCTGATGGTGATGACCTCTTCACTTCAGATCACCTACTCCTTGAAATGCTGCTTCTGTACTGCTTTTATTGCAAGGCATAGGATATATGCACTGCAGATAATGTCTGGTGTAGAGGCGAACTATAACTGTGAAGCCGGCTTGTTTAAAATGCAATATGCAAAACCAGCGTAAACAGCTCCAGCGGCAGGTTTCATTATCAAAGCACTTGTTGTACTTCGGGGTTCTGCATAAGGGCGGCTACTCAGCAGGTTATGCTTGATCTGAACTTCATGATTAAGAGCATGGTCCTACCAAGAACTAATCTGATTGTGGATTTCTGTGCACAATGCCTTCGTTTTTGCATCAGTTTTTAGTCACAGAACTTTGATGTCTTTACTTATCACTCATTGGGAGCACATAATGCCAGTTGTACTGCCTATCTAAGTATCCCATCCATACCTATGCGTCTTAATGGATAAATCAAGTCCTCAGTTTCAAAGGATTTTGCAACCGTATCAAAGAAACATTTGAGGCAGTAAAGAGAAAGATGAAGGTACATGCATGAACATTGGAAGGGGAGGGACACAATGTCTGCTGTATTCAATTTCTCAGGTATCCCAAGATATAAATATCATACATTTCCACTTATAAAGGGTAAGGCTACAAGGATGCTGATTAGTTCAGCAGTTGGCACTCCTCACATACCTAATTAATCAGGCCTTATCTTGACATCAACATGTCTGGCCAGAGGACAAACATGAAATCACTACAGACTGGACTCTGTATGTATTACGAGTCCCTCTACAACATGGTGGTTCATCTGGTCCAACAAACCTGCTACCATTTCCCAAGAACTCTTTGATGGCTCTCAGAAGGTTTTGTTCCTGGTAACCATCAGCCTGTTGGTTTATGTGTATAAGCAGGAGTACATCCTAGCTCGGATTTCACAGATAGTTGTTGATACTGCCAAGAATCTAAATACCTACAGGGAATGTCGTTTTAGGGGGAGAACGTGTTCTCCTTTTTTACGCATCCTCAGATCAGCCTGGTGTAATGACATTAATTTGCAATCGTACAACTGAGCCAAAGCTCATTATATTCGCTAGACCTCAATAAGAAGCCATTGAAATCCATTAAAACTAGTGTCGAAGCTCAAATTCTGGAATCAGCCCGTCAACATTTGTTACAGATCAAGGGACACAGATTTGTTTGCCTCATGCGTGATGAAGGAGTTATTCTTGGCACGGGTGTTAAAATATACTCAATACTCATCAATCCGCAAATGTATCAACGCTGGCTTGATCTGGATTCTGGGTTGATAATGTGTCAGGTTAAGTCACAACGTCTTTGAGATCTAGAGATTCAACCTGAGTCAAATGTACTTATTTTTTCATTGTATTAAACAAACGCACACGCAAAGAGTGCTCATCTACAGTCGTGTAGATGAACATCCCAGTTCCTCACTGCATTTGCGTTGACCGTGGTAAAATAAGGCTTTAAGAAGCTAAAATTAAAACATATTTGTAGCGCTTCAATAGTTAGAGGTCAGAAGTGCCGGTCAACTCGGACACACGGACACACACACTGGGGCGTCGCCGAAAACTTTGAAATCAATCACTTTTCTGCACAGACATACGCGCTAGCAATAAATGTTCCTCATCCAAGGAAGTGCGATATTTGCCGCTCCTACGACTCGAACCTCATTAGTTTCCTTGTTTCGTAGAAACACGAGAGTTTATAACAATACATTCCAAGTGCGTAAAGTTGAAAATTCAGAGCCAGTGGGCGGCAACCTTTTTACCACAATCCTAATTCTGCTTTGCAGTGGAAGAAGAAACAATCGTCAACGTGCTTGGCTGATCGTACTAGGTCCAAATGGATTATTACCAAGGTTGTCAGAACTACTTTCTTTTTACCGTTGCGAAGTGACTAATGGAGGGTGAAGAATTTTGATCATCTCATTTTACAGGTCTCAAAATCTGTTCAATGCTATGCTTCTGAAACAAATGAAGCTCCGACGAATCCTCAGCAGGGAGACCAGCAGGATGAAGCAGTTGTTATGTCACTGGAAGAACTCATCATCCATTCTCTTGCAGACAGATGCATAGAGCTAGGGATAATACCAACCATCACCCCAGGACAGTCCAAGCATCTTGACTGGATTCATGACTCCTCCGTCAATGAGCAGGTACACAGTGTACAGTTAAGAACTACATTCACAATTTCAAGTTCCAAGCAAGAGGCTGCCTGAATCACTTATGTCATACATTTTTAAGTAGACATGGTTCTCATGTATATCTACTGGATCTTGAAGTACTGCTCTAGCGATGAATAATGTACTCTTGCACCTGGTAAAATCTTGTGAAATTTTGGATGTAAAAGGAGTTTATCTGGTGCAGTCCTGTGAACTTTTGGATGTAAAAGTTGTATTGCAAAGCTTCTGAATCAGGCTTGTTCTTTGTCTTATGCATCCCCCTCCTTGTCTGCTGAACAGGGTCTTATGAGACGTGCCTTGGACTGCTCAGATCTGGATGCTGTGGTGAAGCTTGCAACGGGTGTTGATCATGAGGCCAAGGATTGCTTCAATATAATTGCAACAATTTTGGATGCATTGTTTAAAGGCTCGGTTCCCCTACCAGTAAAGTACATCAGGTATATCCCTGAAAGATGCAAGAGTTTGGTGGCAGCACTAGAAGGTATGCCTGGAAGTAAGGACGAATCATGGAAGGGGCTGGTGGAAATCTCTGCAAGGAACGTAAGTCCTAGACTCAGAATCCTGGTGGATGTTCAGCTCTTGATGAACTTGATGAACAAGCTGGCCGGCATGGTTAAGAGTTACATCCTACACCCCACAGGACCGGTGCGGAAACGTGGCAAGATGGTCTTTGACTCCACAATCGCAGTCCTTAGCAAGTATGGATTTGCTCCTTTCAGACAGCCCGGTACTTCTTTGCATCAGGCTGCTATGGAACTCATGACAGCAGTTGTATTGGATGAGCTTGAGACAAGCATGTTTTGGGCCGACAGAGGCAGTGCTGTAGACCCCTCAGCTGCCACAAGACGACAAGCTGCACAACAGGCAGTTCTGGATTTGGTCTTCAAGCACCAATATCTTCCTGATTCTCATGTGATCTCGCTACTTCTCAGTAGAACTACAGAATCATCATCAGATATGCGGACTTCACTTGCAGCCAGGCTTCCTTACATTAGCAATGATACAACTTCCCTTTATCCTTATTTGGGCAAGGATTTTGTCATGAGGTACCCAGATGATCCTATTTCTCATGAAGTCTGGCTAGTTCTCACTGGAAGAGCAGAATCATCATCAGATACTTCACTTGCAGCCAGGCCAGCCATGCTTCCTTACGGTAGCAATGATACACTTTCCCTTGCTCTTATGTACCTTTTAGTAACCACGGATTCAGCTCTGATGTTGTTAAAAATCTTTGAGGGCAGTGCATCTGTAAGTGCAGCTGAGGCCTCAATGTGGTTGCGGCTGCTGGTTGATACCTGGATGGCGCATAGAGATACATACCGTGATAACTTTACAGGAATCATGAGAGTGATTAGTAATGTTACGCATGATGAGCGGCTTCGCTTCCCTTCCTGTCTCTCAGCTCTGTATGATTTGAAGAGCAGCTCTCCTGGAACAGTGGACTTGGGAGCACTTGTGCTTGTTTCTTTAAAGTTTGTTGCTGGAGTAAAGATGAATACAGAATTGAGTGAAAAAGCTCTTGCCCACATGCCTGAGTTTCTGAATGACCTCAGCCTTGGGCATTTTCCATATTTGAATCCATCAGATCTTCTGCAGTTGATGTTCTCAATTATGGAGAACAGTTGCCCCAAGTCAGATGGCAAGGATATCTCATACAGCAGTCAATACTTACAGGCTCTTGTGCACGTTCTCAGCTCTTCTTTCATCCAGCCTTGGTTCAAATCTGAGGCTGCAGAAGGTGAAAGATTACGAGTGGCTGACATCATCTCCAAGTGTATCCTGTCTGCCCCATCCCTGCTAGAGAATGACCCCTCTCTTATCACATCTACTCCCATAATGAGGGACAATGTCATGCACCTGGCACACAAGGCTTACCAGCTCTCAGGCCTGACAGGTGCCTTGACACCTGAGGCATACAGCCGAGTCATTGCTGATACTGCAAGAGCTGGGAACATCCTATACTTGAAGGAATATCTGTTTGATTACCTTCATTCAATATCCAATCATCCTCAGCGCTCTCATGACCAGCGCACATCAAGGAGTGTGCACAAGAGTAGCTTCAGCCTTGAGGAAGGTCTTCTTTCAATCACACAAAATCTCTCTGCAAGCATTCTCCCAGAGCTCCTTCATGGGTGCCCTTCCTGGCAATACCATTGTGACATATGCTCAGGCTTGCTGTCAGCAAGTATGACCAGTGTCATCTCTGCAAGTTGGACCTTGGCGAGCCTGGAGGCCATTGATAACATGTGTGCAAATGACCGGACACATAATAAACTGATCATCACTCCTTCCCAGGTATCCTCTTTGGCCAAATCCTTCCTCAGTGGCGGCAACCAGAAAGAATCATCACTTGATTCTGAAGGCCAGTATGATCCAACTAGCATTGGCTGTAAGGCAGCGCTGCTAGCCTTTAAGATCATGCTTGATGAGGAAGATAGACAGCTCAAGGCAGCTGGGGAAGACGTTCATCACTCCTCTCCATATCCTATTTTGCGGGAGTTACCATCTGGCTTGACACCTACCTCGAGATATCTCCTCTCTCAAGCTTTACTGTACAACAGGGACTCACAGTTTGATCACCTCAGGTGCTTGTGTCTTCAGCTGTCACCTACACAACAGACAGCAGTTGCATGGCTCACCGAGTATTGTGAGCGCAATGCAGATCCCAGCTGCAGTACTTCAAAGTCCATCATGGCGGTGGAGATGGCTCATCAAATACTCACTGCTCAGCTACCCCTAACTAACGCAGATACAGGGCAGCGCCTAACATGCCAGGACAAGGCAAAAAGCACAAAAGGCGGACGGCAGGCACAAAAGGCGGACGGCAGGCCTCATGCACAGAAGAATCATTTCATGCTTATTGGAAGGTTGTGGAAACTGCTGTGTGCATTGCCAATAGGTGCTGCATGCACACTGCCTCCCTCCTACTCCTCCTACAGTTCATGAGACTGTTTGGGAGACTCAGACATGGTGAAGCAGTAAGTCCCTTAGCAGGCTGTTCATTCCTGTGTGTAATAGCTTTGTTGTCAATCAAGCGCATAATGAACCCAAGTTTTGGAAAAAAAACGGCCTCAAAATATAGTAGCTGCACATTGAAAACAATATCTCAACTGGCTGTTCACATTTAAAGCTTCTATTGACTTCTTGTCACCTCATCTGAAGCAGGTAAGCAAGGCTCTCAGTTCCGACGTCGTTGAGGGGACTCCTCTTTATACTCTTCACAACCGCCTTATAGAGTCTATTTGGGAGGCTGTTGGTGAGAAGTCCTTCTATGAGCTTCAAGAGCTGCGTGAGAGCTCTTCAGATGATCACCGCTGGATCTTGGTCAAGAAACCTATTCAAGGGTCACCATGGTGAGAGAGTAACAACAGATATAATGTGAAGGGTATGTGTGAAGTCTCATAATGTAAAGTAAATATACGCATTCAATGCTATTGACTTCTGATGGCTAAGCACCTGGATATAAATAAGGATGGATACCTAGCAGACAATAAGGCTAATCATTGACCTTTGACACTTCTTAGAAGCACCGTTCGTTGTAGATACTTGTCTTAATTAGTAGACAAATTAGGTAAGTAGCAAATTCTTTTGCATTACCTCCTGCAATGTAAACTGGTACCCATTATCCTAGAAAATCCGACATACCTACTTGGTCTCACCCAAACAATAGGTAGGTACCTACAGCCATGCTGTTGAGTGTGCACTTCTGCCCCTACAGCTAACCACATCCAATTTCCCATCAAACATCTTATCAGGAATACATTCAATCAACCTGTACTGAATTCATTTTTAAGCCGCTGCAGATCACCTGATTCTGGAAATGCAGTTTGTGCACTGTTTTTAATGCAAGGCATAGGATATGTGCGCTGCTCATAATGTTTAGTGTAGAGGCGAATGAAAAAGAAGTCGCCTTGTTGCACATGGAAATCCAGCCTAAGTCAGATTCCATTGTTAAAACACACGTTCTATTTCATGTGGCACGTACGAATCAAGCTAAAGAAACATTTCATGTAAGACAATTCCATACAGCTTGGTAGACAAAATCAATGATAGCCACCTATGAGGTTCCATAATCTACCTACCAAATACTGGCTCAAATTATAAGCCAAACGGGACTAGTTCGAGAAGTTGCTATCTTCCTTCTATCTTCTTATCAAAACTATCAAAGCGTTCTGCCTGATTGATGTCTTTACAGTATTTTAGGCAAGGTGAGTGAGCTATGCTTGATGCCACTTCAGATTATTTAACTTATTCCACTGTGTCCTTACTGTTCGTCAGATTCAGCTGCGACTCCGATACCTGTTTGCAGCTCATGACGTCAGTTCGTCCAGGTATAGGCACACATGCGTCTTTTCTAAAAACATCCACATGCTTCATCTCGGCAATTTAAATTCTGGGTTTTGACACAGATGGGGAGTCAAACAAAAACTCCCCTGCTTTCCTACTTCGAGAAAGTCAGTCATTTAAAGGCGCAGGCAAGACACTTGAATCTCCTGACAGTCCTGATTCTTCCGCAACCTTCACCTTATCACCATTCTCACACTTGGCAAGACTGAAGACCAGCTACTCAGACTCCAGCTTGAGTGAAGCAGATGAATCCTTAGCTGATGTTCCATTCAAAATATTGAAGCAACGAAAGTCCAGGTGTTCCTCTGGCATGTGCTTGCTTGCACAACCTCTCACTAATTCAAAACTTGCAAGACATGCAGAAAGTACTGCAGGAACCTGGTTGGAATCTTTTATTGCTCATCTTCAGCACCTCACGCTATCACTGTATGCCCTAGCTACATCAGCAGCTCTGTGTTTCCTAACTGCATGGCTATTGCTTTTACTGACATTCAAACAATGCAAATCCTCTACATTGCGAAAGGCTCAGACAGCAGCTGCTATCCCAGAACTAACAGCACCAAGTGCAACAGTGTTACAGGGCCCTGCAAGGCCATCATGGTTTTCCAAGATCACCTTATCTGCTGACCTGCTGACTCAGCATCTCTCTCGCCTTGCAGCACATCGGATGCAAGTTGCACTTACAGACATCTTGGAGTCCTCACTTGGGAGCTTGGCGCTGCTGAATGCATACCAGGACGCATCTCGTCTTGACCATGATCAGTCTTACTTAATGCAGATGCCAAGTGTACAATTGGCAGCTTCCCAGCCAACCCAAGCTCCTGCTTCTTGTTGGGTTCTCCTGAAAGATTTCCTCCTATACACTGCGGCTTGTTTCTTTTGGATGTTTTCCTTACTAGTTAAGCTGCTGCTCAGCCCTGGAAAGCTGGCTGTACTTGAAGCAGCAAGAGAGAAGAGGCGGAGGGAGCGGTTAAGGGGAAGGGCTGTCAGGTTGCTGGAGAACCTGGAGAGACAGCAACACCAGCTGAGGCGTGTGCTCAAGTATCAGAAGGGAGGGAACTTGCTGAACGGCCAGCAGCAAAAGCAAGTTGCTGCCATGCAACCTGTAAATGCTTTAAATGCTCGATCTGCTCTTGACCACGCTATGTCACCAGAGCTGTTGGAGGGCCCCTCTGGCTACCAGGCAGCTTCAGCTGCCTCACTGAATTCATGGCCTCTAAGGTGGCTAGATGATATCATAGAAGAAGAAGGGGAGGAGGAGGAGGAAGGTATCAAGGAGGGTTTAGGTCCAGAGACTGATTGCCTGCCCTGGTACATCACACATGAGGTGTGGTGGTGATACATTTTAAGTCCATTGCAGTTTACTCTGCAGCGACTCACTAGGATTATGCTTTAAGGGAAACGCCGCCTTACAGGTAGCATTCATGTCACATCTTGGAATGAAAGGATACTGTGAATGCAGTCTGATGTTCTCTATGTACCATATCTACCTCTGTGAGTGCTATGAAAAGTGTGAGACATAATTTCCTCCGTAACCAGGACTTGGAATTCTTCCTCAACCAAGTAGTCTACGAGCATGACAACATGAGTGGAGGAACAGAGGATGATCAAGTGTCAGCAGTACGTAAGGTGGGGGCTGTACCGCTAGGGCTGGACTGTTCCCTTGCTTCACCTGAATCAAGGGTCCATGACTTAGCCGGTGACCATGCAACCTCCCCTGGTCCTTGGGAGGTGGTCATGATGAAGGACCGGCCAGGGAAGCTGAGGTACACAGCCTTCAGGTGAGAGTTCACTTGAGCTCAGTGGAAGCCCAGAGGGGTTTCATAGCCATGTTGAAAGGGAGGGTAATAGGGGATAGTGCAGCGTTGCAAGGAGCAGTTTCAACTTTTTAAGCAATGCATGTTCTAAAAACTGTGTTGAAAGTCAACAGATAGTTCCCCCGTCACCAAATGCGCCACCTATAAATAATGAGGCTTATCAAGGCAAGCGACATATCTACACCTATGTTACATAGCCTCTTGTTTGCAGAGGATGCAGTCTTTGTATGCAGTGGAAGGATTTGTTGTATACAATCATTCACTATTTGATATTGCTGCAATGACTGTAGGGGGTCACTGCCTTGTTGGCATTTGAAGTTGTAAGGGGATAACTCATTTTGTGTGATGTTCACCCATAATGATGTGAGTGCATTACTGTCATCTGGAATTAGTATAGAGAGCTTATTCAGGGCCCTAAAAAATGTTGATGTTGTGTTGTGATCAGGAGGACTGTGCCCAAGGGACCTACTGAGTACAAGACGGTCACTATCGCTGCTGATTGTCATCCTGAAGAGTTCATGGACTTTCTTCTGGTATGAACAGTGGTATGAACACATATCCACTCACCTGTTTTGAGTAGTAGTGTCAAGAGATGTCTCTACAGATCTTGTCACTAGCTAGAGTTCACACCTTGGGGCTCAACAGCCTCATGGGCTGTGCTGCTTTGTTTCCTGATCCACACTGAAAATGCAAGACAAGTGCTTTGTTTCCTGATCCACACTGAAAATGCAAGACAAGTGCTTTGTTTCTTGATCCACACTGAAAATGCAAGACAAATGCCTGAGAGTTTCTTTGCCTCAGGCTCACAGCATCTTATGACCTCGACAGTTGATTTCTTGAGCTGTGCTACTTAGTAGTCTTTGCACCACCCATTTTGAGATGCACTGCATGTGCCTTAGGATGATGGCCTCCGACAGCAGTGGGAGGGCATGCTGGTGAAAGTGGAGCTGTTAGAGCAGGGTGACCCTCAGGCAAGGGAACAGGTGAGCAGTTAGAACAGAGACCCTAAGGCATGGGAGCAGGTTTTTCAAACTGGTATGAATTGCACATCGCACAGTAGAGATATTATCGCGCTAAATGCAGACCATAGTGAATTCTTTGTGAGGTTGAGCAAGCAAACGTGAGGTGCAACATTTTAGCTCTTCGGTCTTAAGTGGCCTTAGTCAGGACTGGCAAGGGAGCATTCAGCTACATTGCTATGTAGCTGGATGCTATGTAGCTGAATGCTTTGGGGTGCAGGCCTTAATCATGGTGTTGCATCTGCTTAAGCGGATGATATCAAAGTCCAATTATGACTGAGCCATTCATGTGACTCAGCATTATGACTGAGCCATTCATGTGACTCAGCAGCAAACTGGCTGGCACCCTTGAAAGATCATTTCTGCAGCATCCCTGCCACCTCCTTAACCCAGCTTCGTAAGCTGCTATGCACCTCCTTAACCCAGCTTCGTAAGCTGCTATGCAACTCCTTAACCCAGCTTCGTAAGTTGCTATGCACCTCCTTTCACACCTTTCAAGGTCCAGTAACCTTCACCTTGTACAGGTGGTGCGCTGGGTGCGCAGATTGCCTCTTCACTGCCTTGCTGACCGAGATTACATTATTGCTCGGCGCTCTTTCTGCCTCAAACCCAATGCAGCAGTAGCCGACGGCTACATGCCTCCAGGTTCCCTTGAACTGTTTGGCATTACCAAAGCATTGCAGGTAATTATTATGATTATGATGATATGTGGACAACACAATCAAATTATAGAGGTCTCTTGGCAAGTTACAGTTTTCTGGGAAGGTCGGTCTCATTCATGACACCTGTCAGTATGCTGTGTTGGACTCTCACTTACTTAATGTCTTGGGAGAGGGACTCTCACTTGCTTTATGTCTTGGGAGAGGGACTCTCACTTGCGCTCTTTGATCGTTGTTATGGGTGGTCTCTGTAGCCTGCAAGCGGCTTCCAGGTTGATGTGACAAGAGGGGCAATACGTGTACCGCTGATGTACTCCATGTGGAGGTGCCGTGTAGTGCCAAACCCCTGGGCTGTAGGGGAGGTTGCAACTGAGACTCTCCTTCTTCACTGTGAGGACATCAAGGTCAGTCATGCTTCTGTCTCGTAGTAGTAATACAAAGAGTATGTATGTTTCTGGGATATCCTGCTGACTACCTTCCTACTTGTTGATGATCTACTGCTTCTGCTTCAAGATCTGCTTCTTGATCTGCTGCTGCTTCCGCTGCACTTGAAGGACTTCAATGTAATGCTGCTTTCACTGTCTTGACAGGTTCCAGAGCGTCTTGCTCGCATTTCCATTAAGATGGGCATGGATGGATATGTCCGCAAGATGGGTCGTGCAATTCGAGCGTTTATCAGGGAGAGGCGAAGCAGAAACATCGCCCCTCACCAACATGATCCAATGAGGTAAACGTTCTAACCATGGCGCCCATCGCCCCTCACCAACATGATCCAATGAGGTAAACGTTCTAACCATAACGTTCTAATCATAGCTACTGGTCGTGTAGAAAACCCGTTTAGTTTACAGTAGAAGCAGAAGTTTAACTAAGAGAGTACCTTCCTCTACTTCCTCACCAATGCATGCTAACGTCAGAGGTGTAGCACCTGGCATCATGTAGTGCTGTAGTGCCACCTGTGGTCAGAGGTGTAGCACCTGGCATCATGTAGTGCTGTAGTGCCACCTGTGGTCAGAGGTGTAGCACCTGGCATCATGTAGTGCTGTAGTGCCACCTGTGGTCAGTCTGTTTCCTCACCACCGACATCAGGTACTGTGGTAGCCTGCTCCTGCACTCAGGGGCCCCGGCATCGCTGCTTGCTGTCCACTCTCGGCGCCACCTGCTGTCAAGACATGATCATGAAGAAGATCAGCACAGGAGGAGCAGTGGCTGTGTGGACGAGCGCATACATGTTTGTGAGGCAAGCTACTGTGGCATAGATGTGCCTCCTCCTTCTCCAGGTCAGCATTGCACTGAACTCACAGAATTGCTAGAAACAATTGATATCATATCCTTTGACAACATCGTGATTAATTACGTTTACTTGAATCATCATCATCACTATCTCCATACCTCTGTCCATACCTTCTGCCTGGCAGAGCCTCCCGTGAGTGCCTCCTCAGCTTCTCAGTGGCAATGTCTTTGGACCTGGAAAAGAGAGGGCCAGCATCCTGCACCACCTGGACCCTCATCACTAGTCAGTTGTAATCAACTTCATTGCACGCCTAATGGCCCTGATAATTTTGATGAACAAAATGATGTTGAAGATGGAGTACTGAGAGCCGGATCGCATCCTGCTGAGGTCTTCACGTCAACTGGGTCGCAAGCAGATGGGTTACAGAGAGATGGATTGAATGTTTATGATCATTTGATGCACCACCACATTGCATCGGACTGGACAGCGCACTGCTCCCACTTTTCCAGCTCTGCTCTTTCTAGAGCGCAGCATCGAGCACATCATCAAGTATGGTGAAGATCATGAGTCCAGCAGGACCTTCCAATGTTGCATTTCGGAGGGGATGCTATCTAAGTAGTCAGCAGGTTTAGACATCATCACCATACTATCAGAGAGTTCTGTGAGTGAAATTCTACACCAGCAGTACTGAAATAATTATTTGCTGCTTATATATTGCAGCTTTGTATATAACGTTCAACAGCATACTGAATTGTATAACAGGTATTGTGACATGATTGTTACAATGCCCGACCCGCCAAGTAGTTACAAAAATCAATGTGTAAAGGCAAACAAGAGCAATTTTTAAAGTCAGATTTAAAACTGCCTAAAAAGTATCAATTACCTAACTACTAAAGTTTCCAGTGAACTACTGATTTGAAAGCGAAGAGATATGCAAGGAATGCAAAAGTGCTGTTGGACAACATAAGAAGCCGGAGGATAGCTCTTCACACTATTACCGCAAGGTACAAGCATCAACATAGGAAATCATAGTGATAGCCATTAGAGGTGGGGAAGAGAAATGATAGCTGAATTGTGTTGTTGAAAAATAATGATCAATCTGGGCATATCAGAAGTTGCCTGGGCAATAATTATATTGAGCAATAGATATCAATAGAGAAAAATGAAGAGTGTTCAACTTTTGAACCTTGTCAGAAATAAGGTGGAATAGAAAATCAAGGGGGGGAAATATATACGACAGAAATCAAGTTTCTCAGATTTATTTAACAAAATATCAAGATAGTACAGATGTAGCCAAGCAAGCAGTCACTGCAACATCTTCGTATCATAATTCTCAAGTATAAACAGAGCTGCGAATATCTATCAACTCAACGGTCTGTTTGGTGTCAGCCTTCTGACATGAGATGAGCAACTGGGATCAAAGCATTGTACAACGCAGACATGTGGCAACAATCTACGTAAGAAGATCAAAGGAGAGAAAGATAGAAAACACCCAGGCCCACCTCATAAATATAAGCACTGCCCACAGCTTTTTGAGCGAAATCACTTCCAGCATTCGGGGCCTTCCTTCATCATTGATCCTGAACGAATCCAAACTTCTAACATGTTCTAAGCTTCATTGTATCGGTCCAGGTCTAGCAAAAGTACGGAATATCACGGAGGAAGAGCTGCTAGGACCAGTAGCTGTCAAAAGTTTCAGTATCCAGACCTGCTCAAATGAAATCACATTGCATGGACTTTAAAAAGATGGCCTTAATGACAGCTGGCGATGACTAAGGGGGGCCAATCGCCAAAAATACTTTTTTTAGTCAGTTTCTGAGGGGTACAACAGGGCCAGAGTAGTATTAACTTGAAGGGCAGCACTATTAAGAGCCTAGTTACAAGTCTCACCTGACATGAAGGTTGCTGAAGCTGGACAGCTGGGGTCATAATAGCCTCCCACACTCGAGGATCTGGAGAGCTCTCCAGACTCATGTTCTGTAATGCCAGCCGGGACTTGGCAAGCATCTTGTTCATATGCATTCTCAAAAGCGGCGAGTAAAGGGTCACACAAAATCTCAGCAGAGGGGAAAAGTGTGGATCCTGCATGTACAGTGTCAGTAGCAGCAGTAGCAGCAGCAGCAGCAGCAGCAGCAAGTAGTTCAGTGTCTGTCCACAGAGGGGTTGTAGAGAGGTTGTCTTCTCCTGGCAGCAAGAGATCACAGATGGGGGGCTCATCACTACCAGTCATGATCTCTTTGCTAATGTCATCCCCATGCTTCTGACACCAATAAGTTGACAGCCAATCCGCCTGTAGTTGTTCCTCTTCAGCTCTGCGCTTCTCTTTGCTTCTCTGCTGCTCCTCTTCCTCAATGTGATTAAGGCTCCAGAGCTTCAGCAACTGATTATGTACGTGTTGCTGCTCCTCCTCACTGTGCCTCGGTAGCTGATTCCTGTCTGATGTATGGCGCAACTTCTCGCCAAAGTTAGATTGCCGGTCCCCCACCTCGTCTTCCTGTACATCATTGCCTGGATTCAGCTGCTCCTGCGCTTTCAATCGCTGCACCTCAAACTCTTGTTGTGCAGCTCTCTGGTTCTTTAGCTGAGTCATCACAGCAGCGGCCTGCCGATGCATTATGTTGCTCCTGTAAGATGCTTCTGCCTTCCGGGCAGCAGCAGGTACTGGAGGCGGTACATAAGTAAGAGGAGGAGGGAACATTTGTGCATGATGAGGGTAGAAGTGGTTGCTCAGCATGCCAGCATGTGTTTGTGTAAAAGGAGGGAGGGTCATGAGATGAAAAGGTGGCCTGGTCAGTCCAGTTGGTACCCAATGGTGTGGGTCTGGCTGACCATTAGGTAAATAACAAGGGTATTGTGGTTGAGGGAGGATGTCACGTGCATAGGGTGGGAAGCAGCCGGGGGGGTATGAAGGGGCAGTGTGATGAAGAAAATAAGGCCTCTGTTCCTGTTGTTGATGATTGAAAGGGAAAGGGACAATGTAGGGAAATGCACGAGGTGGAGACAATCCATATTCAGAAGGGGTGATGATGATAGGCGATGGTCGGATTCTAGGTTTTTTGTTGCTGTTCAAAGCAGCAGGCTGTTCAGGTTCCAACTGATGTGGTGCGTTATCTGCAGGCTGCCAATCAGTAGGCACTGTGTCCCAAAGCTCATTTGCTCTACAGCCGTCCTGCCTGTTAATTATTAAAGAAGTATTTCATGTGTATTGCACAGGTGGGATGAGTTTGACCTACGTAGGTACTAGATCTATCTTTCTTTTAAGGAACGAATAGAACAAAGAAAAGTCCGCAGAATTTCTCAGCATTTAAACAGAAGAGGAATGCATCACAGCTTAAAATACAGGATGTCAGACTCTGCATTGTAATTCGTGAGACAGATCATCGTAATGAGTGAGAAGACTAATGAGCTTGGTTAAAACAACTAGGTAAATGAAGATTATTGTTCGTCATGCCAATGAATTACCGTTGTAATAAGGACTGATAATCTTCAACGTGAATTCTTCTCCGTTTTACACCTACACCCATATTGAGGCTCTGCTGAACAGCACTGTCTTGTGCTTCGTCTGATAAGGAATATGGAATCAAAATTCAAAACATCTCAATGAAAAAATCATTTCAATCAAATCTTCCGTTTGCACACCTACTGTGCATGTTTAGTAGGTAGATACACAATAAATCACGTCTTAAAAACTTTAATACCATTCATAATTCGCAGTGTAAAAAGGAACTTCCCAACGTTGTTCTCACATGTTTTTTCTTCAGCCGCCCTCATGCAAGGCGATAAAGTCCTCAAACTCTCTCGCCCAACCCTATCTCTTCTGTTCCTCATGTGTACTATTGTGGCGTGATGAGAATGTTCGAAATCAGCAGGGGTGCTTGCAAAATATCTAGGGGCGAATAACGGTACTCTTCACAATTCAAATAATCAAAGTCTCCGGGGCAGCTTGTTAACAAAAGAAATATTCATCAATTACAGATTGTTTTACGCTTCTTAGTTGTAGGCCGCGGTGATGACAGAGGCGGGCTTTTAGAATCACACATGACTAAAAGATACCAAAGAACCCTAGTTGCTGAAGTTAAGCATATCTCATGCAACTTGTTCAATCATTGAGTTCAAAGTCACCATCAAAATCTTTTAAATAAGTGATTTGTATTTCATGCCTAGCAGAGCTGAAGCTGCGTAATTATGGACAAAGATAGCAAATGGAAAAAGATATGGACAAATCATTGACAAGTCACGGAAAATAAGTAATCTACCTATCACGACGCATAGCTCTTAGGAAGAGGAACTCCTGGAACTCTCACCCACTGTTCTCTAACTAGTGCTTAACAAGTGAAGGCGAGCAAAGTAGTTGTACCTCATGAAATGTCAAGTATCTAGTCAGAGGGCATGCAACAAAGATGACATATTCAAATATACCTGATGTACCTTAAGTTAGCTTGATTTCTTATCATATGGGGACTGCTTCTGTTACTTCTCAAGCAAAAGAGAAATTCGTGATCACTGTATTCTATCAATATCTCTGCTTTTTTCTGCAATGCAAAAAAGATTGTCATTTTTCATTTCTCTAGTCGATTCGCGCTAGGTACTTGTTGTTGTCACAGTCCTTGAGCTGTTATCATCTCATGCTGATATTCTCTATGTATTTCTGGCTAATTTTCTTTGGATTGTCACATGCCCAGCAACCCATTTGACTACTTTATGCTTCTACTGTGGATTCGTCTATCTTCTGAAGCCAGAAGAATATACAAACCACAATCAAATAGGCTACGAGCCTCAAGCACTGGGCTGAAAACATAGCAGCAAGACTCTGCTCATTATTACGCCTGATCAACTGATCAACTGACTCTCTGGGAGTGAGGAACAAAAATGTGCAAAAAACAGAAGCTCTAAGTGGTGCGCAACACAGATACGACCATGGGCCACTTCGATGGCATAGATACTGGCTCACTGGTCCATGCCATGAACGTTGAAAAACATGTTGTGCATGCATTATGCCTCGCGTGCTTACCACTTGCAACAAATAAGGAAACCTAGGGGCACTATTGTACCACGATGGTTGTTACCAGTAGATGTTCAGATATGCAATGAGTTCATATTAAGATTATATGAATCTTCCTTTCCATCTCATGGAAATACTGCACATATTTGCGTGCATGTTTTGGGTCTGAAGTGGTACATAATATTGAGCGGACATTTTACTCACAAATGCATTAAAGCTGCATGGACATCAAGGCTCGGCACAAATGCATTAAAGCTGCATGGACATCAAGGCTCAGCACAAATGCATTAAAGCTGAAAGGACATCAAGGCTCGGCACAAATGCATTAAAGCTGCATGGACATCAAGGCTCGGCACAAATGACATCCCAGCAAGATTAATATTACTTCACTTCAGTGAGAGAAAAAGTCGTAGTGTACAAAATAGAAACAAATAGATAAATAAATGGAGCTGTTAGGTCCAAACTTCTCTCAAATTCTCGTTCAGCTGTTGTCCTAGTAACACGTAGCAGACTCATCAATGAAGAAATCAATTCCGACAGATTGTGTAAAGATCATTGGCTCACTGCCTCACCCGGAGGTCTCATGTCTTATGACTGCAACAGACACACTCCCACTAAACTAATTATCATTTTGCAAAAGCTCTGTTCCCACCCTTAACCTTTTCCGCAGAGGTTGTCTTCTGCACAGCAGGAGGATCTAGAAACCTCAGAACTGCCAGAGCTGAGTTAGCATCCCTGAAGCCAAAGCCAGCAAGACCGCCCAAATTTGCAAACCTCTGCACCAAGCGCCTAATGAATGCACGTGCAAAAGTCTCTGCCATATAGTTCAAACCAGGTGAGATCTCAGGTAGCAGTGGCGCCAGCTCTGCCGCAGCCATGCTCAGCCTAGGAATCCCTTGCTGCCTGCTGCCAGGAGCTGCTGGCACCTGTCCTGCTGCTGCTTCCCCTCTCTGCAACAAGCTCATGACTTCATACACCACCGCCAGCGCCTCCACATCTTCAGGAGTGGTTGCTAGTACTGGGGACACTCTAGACAGCAGCTCAACAGGCGTGGGAATGGGTGAGAAGATACCACGGAAAGGGCCGAGTGATGTCATGGAGTTGCTGGCCAAGGCAGCTGGAGCGCTACTGAGCAAGGACTGTAATATAGAGTAAATTGCGCTCTTGGATAATGCATCAACCGCAGCCACTGCTTCCTCAACAAGCAAGTCCTGCAGTACAAGCAGTCCAAGCAGTACAAAATGTATAAATCTTTTGTTCATGTGGTCTCATAACATCTTTCAAACTTCAATAAGGCTAGTAGCCACTTTTGTGAGTTTGACCTAAGTTGCATTAATCATGCTCTCTCTCTTGCATGTTAAATGCAGCAGGTCTAATGCAATGTTACTGGGTTGGAAGCCCATACCTGTACATAGGTCCCTCGTTTTCCGAACATTATGACCAAAGCATCCTTAATCACAGGGTCCAGACCAGAGACTGCTGGCCTTTGAGAGGAAGTAGAGGCTACAGCTGCAGCATCTGGCTGTGTAGCTAAGGTTGCAGCTGATGATGTAGGGGTCAGTGACAGAGTGGCTGAGGAGGCACAGGCAAGCTGGAGGCCATCTGTGGTGTAAGATCCAAAGCTGTCAGCAACACGGGTCAGTCGCTGGATGTCTATGTGCTGCTTGTTGCCATACAGCAGCTGTCTCAAGATGCTCCGGGACCGTTCAGAGTCGTCCTGCAACAGCCGCCTGTGTGGAGAGGATGCGGTGGTATGATGTAGGTATTAGGGAAAAGAGGTACATGATTCAAATCTCAGCCTTGAGGACAGAGTCAGAAGTGTGAAATGGCTGACATTAATTCAGGAAGCTGGGCAAGGTATGTGAGAACCTGTGTACCTGCTGAGGTAGTACATGTAGCCATGCTGTTCTGTATACACTAGTGAATCAATAAGAAGGGCCAGGCTGCCTTTGCACCAACCTGCTGAGGTAAGGGAAGCACTCTCTAACAATGGCGTAATCGGGGTCAACTCCCAGGGCGATGCCCTCAATCACTGAGAATGCTCTCAAGATCAAAGCAAAAAAAGGAGGGACCTGAATACAAAATCAGACACTAACATCAAGCTTGCATTTACAGATTTTTAAATCTGCATGATTACATCCATGATTACATCCATGCATTCACTTGACAACTTTAGACTTGAAGCTTAGAGAGATTTGAAGACTTTGAGTAGAGAGTCCTTATCATCTCCACTTGAGTAACCAAAATCGTGATCAGTCCTTGAGCATCATGCACCAGACCGACACATTTACATCACATCCCAGTCTAACACTCAAGTTATTGTACAAACGTTTTTCATAATTCAACCCTCTGCAGTACTTACAGTTATGGGGTACAGCTTCCCAAGCTCACTCAAGTCATCTGTGACCTTGTCGATGTTGACTTTGGCAGCACCACCACCCCCAATCAGCTGTGACATCACACATCCCAGACGAGGGATCAAATCACCTTGCTTCACATCAACCTGCAAGCAAAATTTTCACAACTGTGACATAGATCAGAACTGCACTTTTTTAGGCAGTGCAGTTGACATACTCCTGTCTCCAAAGAGAATGCAAACAGTGCCTGATGCACATTGTGCATAGTCTGATCTGCTTATACAAGATCATGGCTGTCACCAACTCACTGCAAGTGGAATAAAGCCAAGGCGCTGAAGGTCCACTGCCAGGGCAGCCCAGTTTTCTGTGGACAAGTGCGCAATATACTCCAAGATAGCCCACCGTTGATCCTCAGTGACCTGGGATGAGGATACCAAGATACAAGATATCACAGATTACAACAGCCCAGGGCTTCTGAGTTAAGAGTCCCCTAAATCATTCACATGTGGTATCTTGTCAAAGGGCAAGCTACTGCAAAATCTTTAGCATAAAAATAAACTGAAATGAGTGCAATCTGCTGACAAGCCCTCAATCTTTTAAGTGACACAAAATGACATCGCTGAAAATCACCACAGTCATCAATCCATAGTCTAATATGTTAACTCACCTCAGTCATCAATCCATAGTCTAATATGCAGATCTTGCCCTCAGGCGTCCTACACAGCACAACAAACACTTAATTCAGGTCGGATGAAAAATAAAAATACACAGGTATGAGAAATTTGAACATCTTCACAACCTTCCATTCATACCCACTGCCTTCCATTCATACCCACTACCTTCCATTCATACCCACAAGCTCCTCACCGAATCAAGTTCCCAGGGTGAGGGTCTGCATGTAAAAGCCCCGTCTCCAGCAGCTGAATCAAGTACGTATTTAAGAGGGTGGTACACAGCTCCCGTACATCTGCTGCCCGGCTGTCACTCAGCTTCTCGCCAACTACCCACTCTGTAGTCAGGACATCTGAAGTTGAGAGCTCTGTGACAACAGTTGCCACCTTGATGCCTGATAAGCTGGACATGTCACGCCCTAGTAGATACGCATTCTGGGCCTCTAGTTTATAATCCATCTCAGCCTGGATTTCAAGCAGAAGGGAAATCCACATAATGCGATTATGCATCGAAGGGAGAGGCCAGGCTATGTGCTATCAGATGCTCCAAATGTTTCATTTGCATATTTAGTTTATGGTGTTAGCAGTGATGAATGCACTGAAAAGACAGAGCGATAAGGAGGAGAAGAGGATGTTTCTCACATCTCCTGACTGCTCACCAAGAACCTTCCGGCCCACTCATCAATCACTGCCACAAAGTTGGACGTCTTCCTTCCAGTCATCTCCAACAGGATGGAAGCCTCCCTCATGATGTATAAATCAAGGGACACCTGTTATAACAACAGAAGGGAGTTTGTACTCATTCTCCAAATCAAGTTCAAGCTCAGAAGAGACCTTGCACCCTCTTGTATGATAAATACTTGAAAAAACTCATCTCAGATTTGAACGAGCTTATGATACTTGAACTAAGGGACCATTGCAAAACAAAAGGATATATTTCAGTATGGAAATGAGCATTTCACTGCCCCCCTCCCACGAGGGCAAGACCTTACCTGCTCCAGCACACCAGGTCTCAACACCTTCACTGCAACGTCACCGCCACCCATCTCAGGCTTCAATGTTGCGCGGTACACCTGCCCCAGGCTGGCAGCAGCCACTGGCTTGTCAGACAGTACAGAGAACACCTCCTCAACAGGTCTCTTGAAGGCAGCCTTCATGGCAGCTTTAGCTTGGGCACATGGGAAGGGAGGCACCCTGTCCTGCAGCTTCTGGATCTGGAGGAAGTACTCTGGTGATAGGATGTCAGATCGGGTGCTGAGGGCCTGAGCCACCTTCACAAAGGCAGGCCCCAGACGCTCAATGACACCTCGCAGCTGTACCGCTCGATCCGCTTCATTCGCTTGCAGTCTGCCGGTCCATATGTCTAGAAGCAGCATAGAACCAAGGCCTACGGCCTCTGACAAGATTTCCGCTGACCGCTGAGCCACTGCTAGGGGGCGTCGGCTCCAGTACTCTCTAGAGCTTTCTGCAGAGTACTGGCTACCCAGAACAGGTAGTTCATCTGGATGTAGGCGCTCTGTGTACCCTTGATACTCCTTGCTTGGAGCAGTAGAGACTACCACAGACATGACAACTGTGGTGAGAAGGGCGATGAGGGCAATGCTGTACCCACCCAGCCCCGTGGACTGAAGGCTGTTAAAACCATCCAAGAGTTGTGTGAGGAGAGCGGAGGCGGAGAGGGCTGCAGCATCAGCGGAGGAAGCGGCAGCACTCATTTGCTGCTGCAGGAGGCTCCTGGCCACAGCAGAAGTAGCGGCAGCCATGCTGGAGACATCATTGATGTTTATGGATGGGGCTGCATGGCATGAGGAATGCTTCAATGGTAATGGCATGAGGAATGCTTCAATGGTAATGGCATGAGGAATGCTTCAATGGTAATGGCATGAGGAATGCTTCAATGGTAATGGCATGAGGAATGCTTCAATGGTAATGGCATGAGGAATGCTTCAATGGTAATGGCATGAGGAATGCTTCGATGGTAATGGCATGAGGAATGCTTCGATGGTAATGGCATGGTAATGGCATGAGGAATGCTTCAATGGTAAGGCTCACTTGCTTAAGCACCAGAAAAAAGCTTATTTCAATGTTCTGAAGCTAAGTGACAGTGGGGCACCTGGAATTGAGGCAATGAGAGCTGTAGTCCTCTTTAAGCCCCCAAAGGATTCTGATAGCTGGTCCAGAGACCCTGGTTTTGAGACTTCTAGCCAGGACATGTTAGACATCACCCAGTCTGTCAAGGCTGTTGCAGAGTGCTGCAGTGCATGAGCTCCAAAATGTACTTGCATTGGCTGTTCAATGGAGCCTGACACTGCAGAGACTGTATCTAGAGACATTTGGGCAATTAGGGTGGCCGCATGAGTTGTAGTGTCTTGAGCAGACTGGACAGCGGCGAAAATAGATGGGTTCAAAGACTGCATATTTAACAGTGAGTCAGAAACAGATAGCTGGGGAGATAGCATAATAGAGTCATGAGCATGCTGAGATATCTGGGCAGGTGCGAGCTGCTCAGCCAGGGTAAGCCCAAAAGAATCCGTCCTGATTTGGTGAGCAGATGTTGCAGGGGTTACAAGCTAAACAGCATGAACACATGCAGGTCGCTGCTTAGGTGGGACGGTGACAAACAGTGTGTACTGGAAGAGTTACAAAATGCGACAAGACAGCATCGAATTCCACCACAGTAACCTGCCTGGGATTATTTGCCCTCAGCGTTTTTAATCGATGCGTGAATGAGCGATTTCCTGCAGGGACTACCATTTTCCTGTACACAAACGATCATAAATGTAGTCATTGATGCAGAATATGAGAAGCAGAGTGTGCATACCGTCGCCCTTCAACAGGTGTCGCATGGCCACAGCCAGGCATGTGCAAGCCAATCTTTGGTAAATACGATTCGGAATTAGGTAATAGGCAGCGTCTTCGATGCTAATTAATCCTTTAGGGAGCTAATTAAATGTTGACCACAGGTGCATCCCACCCTGATTCACACTTAGACTGTTCGGTAAATAATTCGCCAGGTACGTAGCAGGTTTAACGGTGAGGCAGAGTTCTTCTGTGCTCTACGTCAAGCTCCGCTTCGTCGTTCTATTATTATTATATTTATTTAGCATGTTCCTCAACATGGCAAAGGTAGTTGTTGGTGAGCTTTCAATTGAGAACAATCTTGGAGGCGTGGCTCAGGGATTTTGTTTGAGCAGCAGATAGTAACTTGGTTTCCGCATACCTGGCAAGATTTCGTTTCTGATCATGCTCATTTAACAGTTAGTAAGGTGTTGACTTGGTCACTTGCTGCTTTTGATGGTTTCATGTCTTAAACAAACTTGAAAGGCTGTCACAGCGTATGAGTGAACCGGTAGTATGACTGATTTTTGCCTTATACGAAGCTATCAGAGTACATTAAGTACATAAGATCTTTGTTCTAACTTCTAAGCCATAACCCTTACTTAACTTAACTACTAGACATATAGACTAATTGGAAGAAGCCCTTTATCGAACAGGTAAATTCGATACACTAGATATACCACTTCAAGTTACATTGTAAGCTGCCACCAAGGGAGCAAGTTATATTTCCAGACCTTGCTGTTTACTGAGTATTCAGCTAAACATCCCCTTTTAAGTATTTTAAGCTGAGAAAAGAGGCGATCGTTTGACACAGTCGATCGTATCCCTTGGATTTTCATTTGATCTGTGTTACAAGTCTCTCAGAACAGGATCTTGTTCAGGCCCTTCGAGGACAAGTCTACAAGCGATCTGAAAAGATCGTTAAGGCGGGAAAGGAGAGATGAACGAACCAAGAAGAAGGAGGAAGACAAGACTGTTGGACCAAGCACAATTGTTACAAATGCCCTCACATTTGTGCTCAGCCTACCATCTCCTCAGCCACGAAAAATTGGCAGGAAAATGGCTCAGACAGAGATCAAGCCCTCTGATGAGGCAGGCAGGCGTAAGGAAGAGCATCAAAGCTACAAGCCTTGACTAATACCCCTGACCAGCCTGGACCCTTCCAGTCCTACATGAGAGGCAGCGCGCACACGCATAATTAATCCACCCCTGCATTTTAGCCATGTGCATGAAGACATCTGTGAACTCATTACATTCTGTAGTCACAGGTTCATACTAGAGCTCTCCTTTCAAGGGTAGGATAGAGTTTCGCGCACCATTATCTCACCTTGCCCGCCTTGTATCCCACAGAATGGCAAACAACGACAACCAAAAACTAGTTGTGGTAGACGCGCCAGTGGACCAGCACACACGTCAGGGCCCACCAAAGAGGGAGGCACCTGCAGAACTGGCCATGGACAAAAGGGGCTTCTTAAGGTACTTTAGGAGACGTTTCCTGGCGGACAGATTTATTTAATTTATTGCTGAGCGGGAGTACCAACACTACGCTCAAGCAGAAGAGCAGTATGAAACTCAGGGCCGCCAGCCCAAACCACGTGCTGATGAACATCAGCATGGTCATCGCGTAGTGGGCCACCCCATAGAGGGTGGCGGCGTTCGCATACCCCCTCATGGGGGTGTTGCTCGCTACAATGTAGCCAGGCCATTGCGCCATCATGCTAACAGAAGGGATGAACCCTATGAACCCCCGCCACATGTTGCACCCCCAGCATCAAGGCCCCTACTCCCCCCACTGGCCCTGCCCCCGTCATTATGGATTGAAGGAGATGAGCCGTCTCCCCACCCAGATGTATGGACAGACGATGACCAGGCAAGGCGGGGCAAGGTGCTTCCTGAGGTCTGAAAGTGATGGAACAAGGGGAATTGAGTGAGAAGTAGATGGGGATGGGTCAGAACCAAAACTGCTGGGCGCAGTATGGTTTAGTTGGTCATGCCCTGTAGCAGTATGGTATAGTTGGTCATGCCCTGTAGCAGTATGGTATAGTTGGTCATGCCCTGTAGCAGGTGTGGTATAGTTGGTCATGCCCTGTAGCAGGTGTGGTGTCATACAAAACATGGTCACGAGGCATGGGTGGGGATGGGTAAGCAGGTTCATGTGCATCAAATGGGGAAGAGAGTGCATCCCACTTAGATTTGATTTGCTCTAACTCCTGGTCATACTTACTGCGGAGTTCACTAAGCTGCTTGTCAGTTTCACCTTTCATGGCAAGCTCCATGGACTCAATGGCAGTGGCGGTGTCAACCTGAGCCTGGGCGGCTAGATCTAACGCCTAGGGGGCTTTCTCACCTTGATGAGTAAGCTTTTCTAACTGATCCTTCAATTCCACTACAGCAGTTGTCTGTTGTGAGATGGATGGCTGCATGCCTGAGACCGTGTCCTCATCCATCAAACATAGCATTGCTTGGTTTCCTGCACATCTTGATAGAGGCATTCAATGCTCTTCTGAAAGTCAACAGAAACACCCTGCAACACTTCGGTAATGCGTGAGGCTGCTGCAGCAGTTCTAGCATCAATGTACTTCTTGAGTTCTGGGAGAGACATACCTTCCCTATCACTTCTTGATGAAGCTCTACTACCTGACCTGGACCTCACTGTCTCAGCAGCTACCAATGTACTGGGCTTGTGGCCTTCATAAAAAAACTTTTAGGTACCTAGATGACTCAACAAGTAATAACAGAAAACATTAAAGGGGAAAACAGGGTTCCTGATATCAAAATTGGGTTAAAAAACAAAAGACAGCTTCGTAGGTTTTAAGTAGTTTAAGTCCCAGGGAGGTGGGTAACGAGCCTAAAAAAAGGATGAAAGAGCACTCAAGTGTGAACACAGCTGCCCGAACAAGACAGCTTTCAAATAAAGAAGACATGTAGATCTATGCAAACAAGATTTAAATATGTAAGTGGGGTACTAGGTGTTCAGCATATTCGCATGATCAGAAACAGGGTTATCTACTTCATCAAGAGCTTTTATAGAAAATCAAACACATCCGATCACTGGCTTCTCATGCAACTGAAGAACCTCGGACTCCAAGAAAATTTGAATTTAAGCCTTAACATAGGCCATAATCCCTTGACATGGGATGCATGGGCACTTTGAGTATTCTCCATTTCTATACATGACGATATCAAATAGCATTCTGTTAAGATCACCTACAATGTTCAAGGTACTAAACCTTGTTATGAGTCCGAAAGGATTTCACTGATGCAGTCACAATGGAGGTTCTGAACCCCACTCTGCTGGCATCTCAAATGATGATGACGCCAAGGAGTTCTCGCCCTTTACTGTTAATTTTGTAAAAACTAGGAGGCGAGACATGCAGAGATTAAACATGATTTCAGGGATCAGTGACATATTTTTAACCTGCTGCGTATCATGAAATCTGTACAGGTTTATATGATTGCATTAACAGATTGGGTAATTAACATTAAATATTATCCCTACACTGATTTGATGCCCTACTCCAGAGGATCAAACAGTGGGATCAAACAAGACTTACATGGATTCAAATGTGTTAAGAAATAGCATAAGTGTGGTGTGTAAATGAATGTCTTAAAAAAGACCTGGAAATCGTAGTGAGGTGATGAGGCCATACAGGAAGTGTGAACGCAATTGTGTGGACAGTACTTAATCGCTTAAAATCGTTAGGATACGCTAACAAAGCAATAACATCTAAACGACTCATGGGACTTATACTTTCCTAACAAGCACAGCCACATGAAAAACTCTTTTCATTTTCACAGAAGGAATGTAAAGACTAACTCACATTTGATATCTAAAGGCAAACATAGCGTCCTCAGGTACTCTCCTCGCGCTGTTCGTTGGTTGAATAGTCCTACGAATGCTAGTGGAGTTGACACCGAAGCATCAACATCCAAAGAGGCAAATTCAAGACAGAATATGTACAATATTGTAAATGATGCGATAAGAAGCCCAGAATATGACTCTGGCATAGGGTGAGGTTTCACTTTCCTACCGCAGGCATGTAGCTATCTCGGTTCTTCATGTAGCATTGCCTGAGAGTCTAAAATCACAGCCTCTGAAGTCTGTTCCACATGTCACATTTCTTTAAATGATTGGACAAGGAAGCATGATTGTCACACCATCATTTGCAGATGCCCAGAGGACATGTCAGAAAATCTACGTGCTGCTCGCGAGAACGGAAGCACGGTAGTGCTTGTACAGTACTTAGGTCTCACAGCTATGGCAATGATTGGAGGCTTTGCCATGCACCCACTACTTATCAAACTCACAGCTGTTACATGGGGCCTTGAGCCTTCAGTAAGTTGACCCCCTAGATTGTCAAGACCCTTGCGTGTACAGACTCTTAAGATTATGACGTAGCTAGAATGAAAGAAAATGGTCCCCATGCAGATTTATACAATGCTGTAAGTTTATAATCCCTAAATTGTATTATTGAGACGATACCATTTGGAAGGCATGTCTGTTCTTGCCAGACAATCCTTTCTGTGCTCTTCGCAGGATTCAGATTTTGAAACTAGGTAAGATTTTGAATTCAATCAGAGAATCTGAAGCAACAACTCATTGCAACTTCTTTTTCAGCTTTTTTGGACTCTTATCTATAGTGTACAGTGTCTTCACAGGTAAGAAGAACGAAGCTATATATCAATCAGAGAGTATGCTATGAACAGAAATCACAAAATTGTATCTTAAGAGACAAATTTGTCCTAAAATCCAAGCTTAGGCTCTCCTTCTGCATCACAGGTCAAACATTCCTCTTTTTATATGAGGTGAGCTGCAAGGGTAACAGTAAGATTAGTATGAACATACTTTCTACGACATCCACTCCATTTCAAATTAAATGACAGGCTCTTATATAGCACACTGATGCTATGAGTCTTCCCTAACTAACTAAAACAGATTTTGTCCTTTGGAATATCCAGAGGCAAATGAATATAGCTCAGGAGACTTATGGAGAAGTGTTTGCACTGGAGTTGTTGGTTCAGCAGATGTTTGTGTCCTGTCAAGACCCGGAATACAGAGCTCTTATGGCGATGAGTGTGAGGTAATGAATCTAAATTTACATCATGACATGTTGTTAAGGTATGTTTTTAATGGGACAGCTGCATTCCTTCCAAACATGTTCTTAAGATACATTTCATTTTTTTGCCAAAAGTACTGCCTACGCAAGTCCATATTGATACTGAATGCCCCTCAACTTCTACAGGCAGTACATGATTGAGGAGGTCTACAATCCGTCTGACTCGGTGAATAATCTCTTACAATCTTTTTTCTGCCATTCTCATTCTTTATAATTGCAACTTAAAGATGCTTAACATCCTCATGGTTGTTCTCAATTTCTGTTATGTCATCAGACAATTTAAGATCTCAATTCTCTGTTGATGTCTTGTGATCATTCTCTCTAACATGTTTGTTGTACATTTCAATTTAGGAGAGCCCTTTTACATGCGGAGGTGCTTACATGAACATCCTAGGATTGCTAGTTGCAATGCAGGTATGAATGGATCATGCATTCTCAATTAAGGGTTGCTGCTTGTCAAGAGTTCATGCACACACTGGAGGACATGCACCTGCTTTTTCATTTTCTGGCGATTACTTCAGAAGCGCCTGCTGGCCTTGCAATGTTGCACATTCTAAGAGGCGGCTTCTCATGCATACATATGTAGAAATACTTTGCTTCAAGAACCCCCATGCTGGAATTATCATTCTGCATGCTGCGTTATTCTGAATTTTTGTCTTCTGCTCCAGAACCAAGAGATTCTTCATGTCCTGACTCTTTGCATGTCTTCTCCAGAACCAAGGGGTGCCTGTGACAGGGATGGTGGACGCCTGCAAGCAGCTAGCCGATGCCCAGAGCAGACGTGCTGCAGTAGCAGCCCAGATATTGCCTGTCCTGCATTGGGTGCGAAACAATCCCTCCGTCCAACTTCTGTTTATTTAATTTGGTTGTGTGACTCTGCTCGTAATGAAGCGTAATAGCAATAACCATAGTATATGAAAAAATGAGACTAGGTACCTCTTCTAAAGCTGCCTTGCTACGACTGTCCATGCAGGTATTCTTACATGGCATGGAAGTAATCTTTGTAGCATGTTTCCTCATTTTTGATGCGTCCAACATTGATGCATCGGTATGGAGTGCACCACTTACAGTGCCTGTGGAGAGGAGTCTGATCTTCGGGGCTTTGTTTGGGGTCCTGGCCCTTAATACTCTAGTCTTGAAGGTGCGCATTGCTATCTTGTTTGGGGTCCTGGCCCTTAACACTCTAGTCTTGAAGGTGCGCATTGCTATCTTGTTTGGGGTCCTGGCCCTTAATACTCTAGTCTTGAAGGTGCGCATTGCTATCTTGTTTGGGGTCCTGGCCCTTAACACTCTAGTCTTGAAGGTGCACATTGCTATCTTGTTTGGGGTCCTGGCCCTTAATACTCTAGTCTTGAAGGTGCGCATTGCTATCTTGTTTGGGGTCCTGGCCCTTAACACTCTAGTCTTGAAGGTGCGCATTGCTATCTTGTCTTCTAGTTGTGCCTAGAGGCGCAACTACCTTGCAAGTTGTGGGTTTATGAACCCGATAACTATGCGCTCATACCGTTTTGGGGGCTGTTGCTGTGCATTGAAGATACAGCAAGAACAAACGTTGATGACTATGTTTGATGTTATTGCGGACAAGAGTTGAGTGCATCATCACTTAGCATCATGTTTGATGTTATTGCGGACAAGAGTTGAGTGCATCATCACTTAGCATCATGTTTGATGTTATTGCGGACAAGAGTTGAGTGCATCATCACTTAGCATCATGTTTGATGTTATTGCGGACAAGAATTAGTGTGATCATCACTTAGCATCATGTTTGATGTTATTGCGGACAAGAGTGAGTGCATCATCATCTAGCATCATGTTTGATGTTATTGCGGACA
>BEGY01000016.1:578676-605780 GCA_002335675.1 Chlamydomonas eustigma
TGTTATTGCGGACAAGAGTTGAGTGCATCTATCACTTAGCATCATGTTTGATGTATTGCGGACAGATTGAGTGCATCATCACTTAGCATCATGTTTGATGTTATTGCGGACAAGAGTTGAGTGCATCATCACTTAGCATCATGTTTGATGTTATTGCGGACTAGAGTTGAGTGCATCATCACTTAGCATCATGTTTGATGTTATTGCGGACAAGAGTTGAGTGCATCATCACTCAGCATCATGTTTGATGTTATTGCGGACAAGATTTGAGTGCATCATCACTTAGCATCATGTTTGATGTTATTGCGGACTAGAGTGCATCATCACTTAGCATCATGTTTGATGTTATTGCGGACAAGAGTTGAGTGCATCATCACTTAGCATCATGTTTGATGTTATTGCGGACAAGAGTTGAGTGCATCATCACTTAGCATCATGTTTGATGTTATTGCGGACTAGAGTTGAGTGCATCATCACTTAGCATCATGTTTGATGTTATTGCGGACAAGAGTTGAGTGCATCATCACTTAGCATCATGTTTGATGTTATTGCGGACAAGAGTTGAGTGCATCATCACTCAGCATCATGTTTGATGTTATTGCGGACTAGAGTTGAGTGCATCATCACTTAGCATCATAACCTATTCTCTGGAAACAGCACAGTTTAGTGCACAATTCAGTGAGTTGATCTCAATGAACAGAGATCGATTTCTTTGCCCTGGAAGTTACATGAGAAGAAAGTGAACCCATACTCGATGCACTTAACACCTACTGAGCCATATCTATCCCCACAGGATTTGGACTATCCTGTTAGTGGGCTGTACGCTTTCAGAGGATCATTGGATGATCGAGTATCATTTCTTACCTCATTACTGGCCGAGCTTGAAAAGAAGCCCCCGGATCACGTCCCTAGCTCTGTAAGATCAGTCATTCACACAATAGTGAATAATTGTCTTCTTCTCACAGACTGTAACGTGTGCTCTGAAAAACGGATAATCGAGTGAATGAGTTAAAGTTATTTGTGTGTATTTGTGGACAAACAGGAAGATGCTAATTAAAGGTCAGATGCTGTTCTTCTTATGAGTGATTTAGTGAAAGAGCTCTATATACACTGATGTACATCACACTACCTTCAGAATACCAATGCTTTTCTTGTGCGCCTATCTGTCATAAGGTCATGGCTTTAAAACAATTGGGGCTTATTTCTAGTCCTTCAGCAGCAACAGATAATGGTGTATCTGCTTCTCCTCTTGACGTCCCAGTGAGTTGCATGTTACTACCTTCCTTGATTTGTGTTTTCTCCTTGCTATGCCATGTTCATTAAAAATAATGTATAACTATGTTTGTATGCCCCTGAATAAACAGAAGCGAACAATCTGTCCAACTCACATTTGAATGTCAGGAGTTGGCAAGGCGGGCAAGAGGACGTAAAATGAGGACTGTCCCAGGCCTGAAGTGGGGCCAAAAGGTGGAGCGTTGGTGAAATCACTTGAGGGTGGGGATATCAGGATTTGGAGTATGGGCTACAGACTTGAGTAAAGGGCCGCATGGGTGGACACACGTCTGAGCTGGGCAATTTGAAGCTCAATGGCTTGATGTTCTTCTATACAACAGCCACTTTGCAAGACATCTCCTTGTTGTGTCAATATTTTGGAGCTGTGGCGTAAAATTTACATAGGTATTTCAAAAGTATCTGACAAGTTCACCTCTACTGCTGGACACTCTGCTGATCCTTTTGTTCCATCACCGATATGAATGAAACAATAATGCTTGTAACCAAGTTAAAAGTTGCTCGTACTACTCTTGGCATCATATGTTATTATTTGAGAGAAGAGTCAGAGGGCCCAAACTGAATTGAAGGCTTGTACACTTGTGAGAAGTGCTGGTGTTATGAGGACATTGGCATTGGGTCTTCGCAACCTAATGCTATCTTCTCTTGCACATAAACAAAGACTAGCCAGGCTAACTCAGAGAGATAGGGGTCAAAAGGATCACCCTTTGTAGTTGCAAATGAGTAATGAGGGCAGTGATTGAGAAGGCAGGTAAGATTATAGGACAGGCACATGAGACATTTCCACAAAAACCGGTGGAAGCATTCCTTGTTGAAACATGGGCCTAACATTCATGTACAGACTTTTATTCCCTCTTGAACAACATGTCTACATTCAAATAAATGTTTTGAAAGCATAGAAAGTACTACCCTGCAGAAAAAGCATTATGTTCAATATTATTGAGTTATTCAAGTATTTAAGACAGGAATGGCATTTTTATAATTAATGTATGTGCATAATGCTCCACTTTGAAGGCAAGTATGCACCAGTTTTCTGGCTACTGAGTTGAATCAATGGATTTCATACAAACCCTGGGTGCATGACAATTTATCCCAATTCATGAGGCGTACGATACAAAATCATGCAAATTACTCATTTTCTACAGAAGTTAAGCTTGATTCGCTCTACTTCTCCTTGAAGAGAGCTGTAAAGACACTTCATCAATGTTGCACATACAGCATTCATGTTTGGTCCATTCCTTTACATCCAAATTTCAGAGCATAATACGAGTCCCCCTCTACTCAAAAATCAACCACTGCCACGGCGCTCTTCGGTACACTTGCATGTATTTTCTTTTCCAGATGCCTCAGTCACTATTTTGAGGTATGAGTTTCCACGACTAGAGTTAAAAAACAGAACAGTCCTTGCACACATACATGTCACCATACTCATAATATATGTCTTCAGATTTTCCCACCAGAACGTCTCCATGATAGTACGAAGAGCGCCTTCAAGTGATAGCTGCCACGCCTGGGATACTATCTTGCTCCAGACACATCAGTATGAAGTCCTTGAATGCATGGGCACAGGAGAAATAGGGCTGATTCTATCTCCATCTGAATGCTTTGCAGAGGAATTACCGCTACCTACACACTTAGGACCTGTGCAACTGATGCTGAACCCCACAGAAGCTGTGACATCCGGCCCTTTCACCAAACCATCACAGCTGCTCCGATCTACATCAGAGGATTCCAGCCGCTGCACACTCCGCTCTGGATGGAGGTCCTGGAAGGAACTGCAGACACTGCTAACACTGGCATGCCCACTGTGGATCAAGTCTCTAGTAGAGGCTGAGGGGGATACACATGTCAAGGTCAGCAATCTATCCCAGCACTTTGCCAATAAGACAGAGGTCGTATCCAGTGACAGAGATTGCCAAGTCTCTATGAAAACATGGCAGCGCCTGGCCGCCATCATTCCCCAGCGCAGCGCGTGAGGTCGCCCTAGCAAGGCAGATCCCGGGGTGGTGACTTGCAGAAGTAGTCCCATGTCAATTAAGAAGGTCTCAACTTCTGCCTCTTCTGGTAAGGGCTCAGGGATAGAACATCTCATGAACAATTCTTCATTGTCGCCTGCACACGTAGAAAATTCGACTTGCATGTCCAGGTTGCTGCCTTGAGGCAAGGCCAGGGCTCTGAGCTCGCACACTACCTCTTCATCATCCACGACCAGGATCTATACAGTTGGTAGAATCAAATTAAGTTCAGAGGTCTCAGGTCAAGCAGAGGCAGAGCTCAGCAAGGAATTCCATGAAGAGCCATTATGAATAACATATGGAAAATGAGACGTCACTGGTTTAGGGTTTATCATTCACTTCTTTCACAGTAACATTACTCAATTATGCAGAAGAGGAACATCCGACAAATGTTCTTAGGGGTCTTAGGACTTTGAAGGTAACACTTTGTGGAGTGTAAATCTACTTGCGTATCTCACTAGAAGCAGCTGGCAATGGGAAGGAAGGAAAAGACTCACAGGATGGCATACTCCTAGGGTTTTCAGAGTTCGTAGCTCAATCTAAGTAGAATGCAGAGTCTGGACATAAGCTGTACTACATCCACTCACAGGTCTTGACATACTGGACTACATCCACTCACAGGTTTCCAATTAGAGAGGCTTCCATCTGGTACTTCAAACTCAATTGCTATAAGGCCTTGGGTCTCAGGGGAATGCAGGTCAAAGAAGATGTCGTTCATGGATGACCGCTTAACAGTCCTCTCATCAGCACGACCTTGTTCCCCGGTCCTAGCTGTCATTAGCCAGCTGGCTGGGTAGGACTGACTACCCGGGACATCCAAGATCACACAAGCAAGGCTAGCACCGCCAGCAGAAGAGGTAGAAGGTGTGGATGAGGTCACTTCTTGCTCAAAGCTAGAAGGTAGGAACATGCCATTGTGACGAGCAAACACCCTGACTTGAGTGGCATCGTCGCTTGTGCTTATGGTGAGGGTGAGTGGGGACAGGACCTGGCCTGCCAACAGGCAACGAGGGTAGGCAAGCTGCAGATGAGGGCTACAACGGCGATGGATCGATTCAGGACCCAGTTGACATGGAAAACAGGAGTCTTGTGCAACAAACATCTTGCCTCCTTCCACGAGCTTTGCTTGTAATTTAGCAACCTGTACATGGAGGGGAAGAATGCGTAACTGACACACGATCATGAAGTCAATCCATTCACTCTAGTCACACCATTACAGATGGCTGAACTTAAGAATGCTCATAGGTTTGGTTTGTGTTTCAGAGATTGAACATTTTAAACAGGTCCAAGTCATGCGTATCGTGCTGAGCACTTGGCACCCATGCTGCATCCAGGTCTCACCTGGCATCCAGCCTGCATCCGGATCTCTTCTGCTGCCTTTATCACAGCAGGCCCAAGAATGGTTTCCAGATTCTTGCTAGGGTCTAGCCCTGTGGCTTCCATGAAAGGATGCAGAAGCTGACCAGAAGCTGAGCTGGCATCTCCTTCTTCCATTATCATATCCAGCACTAGCATGGTACAGCCAGGGCGGAGTGAGGCCTGCAGAGGAGGAGCATAAGTGTACGTAGGCCACAAGCTATCTCACCTGAGTGGTCACATGCTTCAACCTGGTCATGCTTCAACCTGGTCATGCTTAGCTTCAACCTGGTCATGCTTCAACCAGGTCATGCTAAGCTTCAACCTGGTCATGCTTCAACCTGGTCATGCTTCAACCAGGTCAAACTAAGCTTCAACCTGGTCATATCTCTGGATAAAGAACTGAGTGATAAGGTCTGTCTAAAGTTCTGAAGTATCATTGCCAATAATTTTATAATCCACTGTTTGCTTCTTGTTATTCATTAGCATTATTGTTTTACATTGCACATATCTTTGTTTCAGGATGGGTACCTGCACCACGTCTAGCCCAGAAGTGTTGATCCAGCCTTGCAAGCGATGTAGAAGGTCCAAAGGAAGTGCATCCGGCGTCACCCCGTACATCTTGATGCACAGGCGCTCCAGGACTATTGGTGGTGAAGTCTGATGGAAAGCTCCTTCAGCATCCTGCATAACGCTGTTGCTGTGAAACGAGTGAGCAGATGGCATGCCCTCCACTGCCTGCAAGTTTCGACCAGATGGAGGGTTGGGGTCCAATTGGAGGCCAGTACGTTCCAGTAGCGCACGCTGAGCTGGCAGTTGCTGCAGTGGAGATCTTGTCACCAATTGGCTCCTGGCAGCTTCCATCATCTGCAGCACCTCCCCGTTAGGTTTAGGCAGCTGACCATTGAACTGCCGCTCTGATGCTGCAGCTAGATTTGCACTATCCAAGATGGAGGTCCTCAGCTCGCCTTGCTGAGGCTCTGAAGAATGCCACTCAGGAGAAGTTATATTGGACCAGGGAAAGAACAAACTCCCTCCATCCTGAACAGTAGATGTACCAGCGTGTGCAGTGCCCATACCATCCTGTCCTGTCTCTGGAGGACCATGCTGACTCAGCATGGGCACACCAGGCAAGCTTCCAACAGGTTTCAGGGTATTGCGGGCCCAGTCGCTGAGCTCTAATATTGGGCCTTGCATCTGGGTTGCTGAAGGAAGAGCCACAGCAGGCGCCGAGGAGCGGGCTGGGAAGGCAGCACTCCCAGGCTGAGGAGCAAGAGGGGTTCGACTTGAGTGAGGAACCTCGAGCCCAGCAAGGATGCCGGTGGCCTGGTTAGATATAACAGGAGCTGACAGGCGTAAGGTCATACCCATCACACCGGGTTTTCCTCCATGCATGTGAGATTCTGTCTTCACAGTTTCACCGTCTTGAGTTATGCTGCTGCCTTCTGCCAGCTGCGACAGGAGCTGCTGCTTCCCTGCTATGGCACGGCTTGCTCCGGAACTGCCGGGAGCTTGAGCCTCCCTAGGACTTTTTCTGTAAGCATGTCCAGCGGCTTTGGCAGCAGATTTTGCCGCAGCTTTGTCGGAGCGACGTTGGAGGCTCATGCGACAGCTTCGTTTGTTTGCATCAAATGCAGACATCTCATGGAACTTGTGACACTGTACAATATGAATTATGAGAAGTTGAAAATCCACAGATCAGAAGATGCCATGTTCAAAATGTCCTTTTAGGAGCAGTCCAAGGTTGCAGTCCAGACTAATGTGTTCTCAGGACATTGAGTCACTTCTATAACATGTGTCAAATGACAGAATTCATTATGAAACAAAGTTGAAAGCTACCTGTTGGCAGTAGCGGCTTTCTTGGCCTCCAACCTCAGTGCTTAGCACTCGCATGTGCTCTGTGCATACTCTATTGCGTCGATGATAGCATTGGAAGTTAGGGCCAGTGAGTATGGTTTTGCAGCCATCCACCTGAAGGTAAGAGAAATGTGCCAATGGTGTTTGTCTTGCAGGAAACTCACTACTGTAATCGTGTTAACGGAATTCAACCGACTGATCACCTGACATGTCGGAGGACCTTTGTTTTGGTGACTTAAACTCCCTGAAGGTCGTTTTAGGGGAGCTAAGGGTGAGCTATGAGATGTACTAATACCTAGGGGCTGTGTTGCACCTAAACTCTCGGACCTCGAATTCCCTGCAACCTGGATAGATAAATAAGCATTTAAATGTAGATCTATGTGCAAAATAGAAACAATTCCTTCATGATTACCTCATTTCGCAAGACTTGAGGATTCAAGTCCGTTCCAGCAACCAGCTGAAATGGATCCCAAACATATTCAAAAGGATTCCAATCGGTCGTTTGTCTTTCAGTTCCTCCTGACATGTCTAAACACAAGACTCTATGTACACCCCTGTTCCGAACACTGCTTACGCCTCAAGCCTTTAACACTGATCGATAATTAAAGAGACAAAAGACGAGACGGCGGCCAAACGAGGACGTACTCAAAGCCATGCTGCCGAGTACGTGCTCGTAACAAGAAGTTTCCATTCTCTACGCTGAGTGTTTCATAGCACATTCCCACGCTCAATTTCACTGAATTCTCGATAAACATTAGGAGCATATCGTGGATTGTTAAGTGTCCGACACTACCAAATAATTTTAGGTAAGTATATCAGTGAGCAGTGCTTAAATCCATTCTGTATCCGTCCTCAGAGGTATTCAGATTTAACAACATGAAGCAAGGGAGATGAGGAGGTGTTGAAATGCGTAGCGCTGAGCCACTAGTACATCTTGCGCAAGAGGAGCAGAAAAGCAGAGGATTGTTTTTTGTGCCTCTGAACTAGCAGGTGTTGACAGTTTGAAATCAGTTTTCTTGGCCTCAAGAATGACGTAGAAAGGACTTGGCAGTAAGAGTTTCTTTCAGAATATACCATTATCCACCATGCATTTAGTGAAGACACAAAATTACCACTGTGATTGCCAAGAATGTTATAGACAAGACTTGGGACTACGCCTCGCTCTCTCAACAATGTGTAGGCATCGATTATGACTTAGAGGATCGTGCTAACATGGGAACAAAGGAAAAAGGCACTCTTAAAACATGTGATCCATAGCCTTTGAATCTGAGCAAACATGTGCTGTATGGAGGACAAAAGCAAGAAGACATGAAACTTAAGACCCAGCCTGGTTTGAGCAATAGGATCGAAACAATACACAATGTAGCCTGGAGTCCTCTCTATTAGCGCTGATTTATGCATTTAAAATGTCCCATGACACTCGCGAAGTGGTGTGTCAACATCATATGTGATAAACGTGTTGCAAACGAGCTTAGTTAACTACCTCCTTGATTTAAGGTAGTGAACTAGGTACCCTCCAGTCAAAAGAGCATCAACAGAAGCAAGTGAAAGCTGTTAGAGGTCATTCCTCATCTTTGCCTATTCTGAATGGATGATTACACCTACCTCTGCCAACGCATGTGATAATGTATGCATAGTAGCCACTTGTAGCAGTTGCTTAGCATGCAGGCAAGATGAAGATGGTCATTTTCCATTCTACTTTTTCACCTTACTTTGCATATGTTTCAAGCCAACAGGACGTTCATTATTTTATGATCCTGTGTGCTCCTGAAGCCGTTCATCTGATGTTTCTTGAAGCGCTCATTTCTAAGCCATGACAAGCCAAATATGCACAGATTGAACGCAATGACAGCTTATACAGCATCTGAAAACCAAATGAATAGATAGACTAAAATACCAAGGATCAGTGCGGACGCCTGCCTTAAGAAGCAGGTAGAAAAAAGAGGAAAAGTTACACTCGTGAATTTGCACAGCTTGCGCTTTGAACACGCACTCGTTGTTAACGCATTAATTGCCAGTGCGTGAACATTTCAACACTCCTAACTCTTCATTTTGAGGAGATAATATTTGCAGCTTACAATTATTTACAATAGGTATACATTATTTTTAGTTTCTGCAGGATTTTGGATATGTTGCGCAGTTTTTTGAGTTTTTTTAAGAACCGTGGGCCTTTTAGTCTTAAAAACGCTTTCGCTTGGGCTCATGATATTACTCTTCTCCACTCCAATAGATGCGAACGGCGTTGCGGTCATTATATGAACGACCCCAGATTTGTTACATGCTCTTCCTAAATGGAAACACTTGTTTATCATCAAATGCCTACTGCACGTTGCGCTCCTGATGAGTTCGTTCTAGTAACCTCTTTGACTTCAGCAGAGCTTGCTTGGAGGACCTCATTGAGGAAACCTTACGACCCCCTCTCTTGCTACTAGTGCTCTTTGAGTTCTCTACCTTGGCAGTGCTCATCCCAAGCATCTGCACTAGCAAAGCCTCTTTATCCTCTTGTGTCAAGTTGTCTACTTCGGGCATCGGGGGTAGCCCCTCATTAGCTTCCCGCATCGCCTGCCTCACCATCTCAGGCATATCGCCTGCCTCATCTGACTGCCCCGCACCAGGAAACCATAGGCCGCTATTCCAAGAATGAAACAGCAAAACTTAATACACAATCACAACAAGAGATAATTTCTGGAGAAAGCAATGCAGAGGATTGTTGTGACTCTTTCATTAAATTTGAGAGTTAAGGGAAAGAAGTGTTTTTAGCAATACTGGGTAGGAGATTCCACAGTAGCATGGCAGGACACATACTGTGGGAAGCATCATCCCACTGCCATCATATGATTTATGAATGAGAGGCATCATCTTACAGTCCAATGACTGTGAAGTAGCCAGTGTACTTACCTCCTCATCTTAGGCCCCAACACGGGATGCAAGCTCCATTTGATAAGCACCTCCTCTGAGTTATCATTGTCCATAAGATCACACAGAAATCTCAGCTCTAAAGGATCCTGAAATTGACAAAATGGGGATGGTAGGGCAGTTGGTAACACTTGGTAACTCAAGACATTTTTGTTCAAGATAGCAGAGACCAACAGTTCAGTACCAGAAAAATAAAATTAATGCCCACCAAAACCAAGCCAGGAAACACCAGTGTCAATTGTGCAACCACTCTGGTACTTTCACACAGGCTCACAGGGAATTCTATTTGAATGGTAGCTACTCCTGTCCCTGATCTCTTCAGTACACCCACCGTTACTATCAGATTCTCAATCAGCTCCTCATTCACTGCATACATCTCTCCATCCAGTTCATCAGCACCGTGCTGTGGCTCTCTCTCTACTCTCATAAGCCACCAAACGGACTGTTGCATACTCTCTATAGCTACCTGGAATGCATAATATCATATGTTACAACATTCATGAAGAATTCACCAATGTCTTGCGTCAAGAGTCGAAGTCATCACACATCCACCTTCACTGCAGACTACGATGAGTACATGTGATTGCCTCCAAAAGACAGGATCTGAAGTGAGCTAAGCAGTCTCTTGATGGAAGAGGAGGAAATGCGCAAAAACAGTCCTTACCATCTGGTCAAACAATGATTCAGGCAGATTTCCACCCAGAGGTTTTTTTCTCTGGAAGACAGCATAGAAGGCTTTTAACTCCTTCCACACTTCAGCTGCTCTTATGAACTTTGTAAGTCTGCATAATGATGAACCCACAAATCACCACAAAAACTCTGCATACTGACAAATGAAATATTGATTCTGCCCAACTCAACACTACTGGCTTTAATCTGCACTCGATATCCCTGCAAGCTAAGGTCAAACAAATTATTGAAGCACTTGATTTTGGCAAATTTTGTATCCTTGTGTGGTAAACTAAAGTTTAATCGACAATCAATGCTCTCTATTGAGTCTTGATATTTATCTGATACTGATCCTATCCATCTCACCTCTCCATAACCTCAGGTGTACAATCCAGAACATCCTCACCCTCCTTGTTCTGGCTACTGAGCTGAGTGACCATGTACGCAACTGTTTCCCTGACAACCACATCTTCTGAGTCAACCCTGCACAAAACATAGGGTACACAGGCTTTCAGGAGCTATTCATTTTCATGAACAGTGTGATGGTGAACACAGAACTGAGTCCCAAGCTAGACCAAATAGCTAAACATTCAAATCATAACCAATTGGACTTTAATTTGATTCAGATCTGAAAGTTAAAGAGCGTTTGAATTATTTGATTTTAAGCATTGACAGGCTGTCGTGCCTTCACTGTTGTTTGTTGGCTACTGCTGACATGCTACTGC
The DNA here is from genome assembly GCA_002335675.1 of Chlamydomonas eustigma. Lineage (NCBI taxonomy): Eukaryota > Viridiplantae > Chlorophyta > Chlorophyceae > Chlamydomonadales > Chlamydomonadaceae > Chlamydomonas > Chlamydomonas eustigma. The sequence goes on from BEGY01000016.1 coordinate 589,505, forward strand.
TGACATGCTTCTGCTGACATGCTACTGCTGACATGCAATTTAGCAATTGAAAATCATAAGCAACGTTTTTGGACATTCCTGAAACTTTCCATAGGCTCTTCGCTTTATGTCATACTCGTTTTGACTAAGTATTTCAGATTCAAATTCACGTGGGTGACAACAATGAAATTATCGCACCCTGTCTGCTGAAGGTAATCCACTTCTTGCATAGCAACCTGAAGCTCATACAAGAACTCCTTTTGGGTCAAGCCGCTGCCCTCTATGTTATCCAAGTTGATTCGAGCCAAGGCAACCAACTTCAGAGTAAGACTGAAAGGAAGTTGGAAGTTAGTAGAAACCTTGAGTTGGAGAGTTTGTCCTCAATATGGTTCTTCTATGCTGACTGCATGGCAAATCCAGAAGCGACTTATTGACTTTGCTTTACTTGAAGGAAGAGACCTTTAAGCATGTCCTCATAACCTAAGCTGAAAAAAGGATGCATCCACAATAATGAATTTGCGATAACCTTCACAAATGTGGGAACATGTACCTCTTGAGCCTTCGAAGGTCTAGGCTATCCTCTACCCCCTCCTCCTCCCAGGACTGAATGTCAGAATATCGTCCCATCTTCTCAGCAATCCTTTGAGATCAGTTTTAAAGATCAAAACTTAGATGAGGAATCGATCCATAAAAGGGACTCCCTATAAGGACCTACTCAAATTCACTGTGAAGATCATGATGCACAGAATTCTGTCCATATCTCAAAAACCATAAAGCCTTACATCTCTGCCAAAGCAATAGACTGCCGGCTTGGCTCAGTGCCCTCCCCTGCAGTCTGACCCCTGCTGTCTCCTTTGCTTTGACTATAGCCACCAATATTAAACTGAAGTTCAGCATCAACTCCAGCTGCCCCGTTATTGGGAGCTTTCCTGCGTCTAGACACTAAGCTCTGTCCCCACTTCCTCCCTAGGCTATCACCTCCTCTCACAGCCTGCTGCCCAGATTCTGTCCTAGGGCTGGCTCCTACTGCACTGCCCAGCCTCTCAGCACTATATTTTTCAATGTCCTCCTGAGGGAGATCAGGGGTACCCAAGGTCTCTTGACTCTGCATGTCCGTGCTCTGACTTGACAACTGGTCACTCTCAACTTCTAAACCTTTCTGCTTTCTTCTGCGCTCCATCCTAGCAGCAGCTTTAACCTCCTCATACTCTTGCCTCTCACCTAGAACCTGGCATTAATGTATTGGATGTTTAGGGTTTAGTTGGGACTCTTCACATTGTGAAAGGGGCGCACGCACAGATAAAGGTGACATCTCTTGCTTACAGTTTGGGGTTGGAAGTAAGGTTTAACCATCCAAGACTAAAACATTTCAACCATTGTCATGGGCTATGCTAGGGAATATAATAAGGAAGCATGAGTGACTGAACTTGACTGAATGAAGAGTGGCGGATCGTGTAGAAGGAAATAATGTGTGTTACAATGGATGTTGGCATGGATGGATTTGTAAGCCACTAAGGACACCAAGAGCGTTCTATTTTGCCACTCTTACCTGGAAGGCTATCTGTATCTCGTCCAGGCGCTCGAGGAGGCCTGGTAGAAGCTTCCTCTCATGGCGCTTGAGCTTCAGCAGGGCCCTGAGGCAGAGAATAAGATAACCAAGCTGTTCGAGAGATAAGAGCAAACCCACACAATTATTTGTGGAGATAAGATTTGAAACAGATGGGCATAAGAATCACAGAAGAGGGATTATGGAAAGATACTACTGTCACAGACATGAGAAATAATGCCCAGTACACTTCAGGTCACATTACAACTCACCTGCCAATCATAGACGGCCTGTTTGTGTTGAGACCTTTCCCAATGTCTCCAGTCTTTTCATCAGACACTAAGAGCTGTTTTCAACATAAGACATAAAGCACAAATTTTAAATTCAAACAAAAGCAGGCTGTCTCTGGACAAGTCTCACTTATGTAATCAGACCTCAAGGATTTGAAAAATTAGAGACATTCCAGATCATGGAAGAGACTTCATGAGTTGGGTGTACCCCAAAGACTCTCAAATTGGGCTGAACCTGTAAGCAATGTCTAGACAGGCTAATTCTTATTCCAAATTTAAGATTATGAGATCTTCTGCCATCCTGCATTTGTCTCACCTTCCCTAGGATCTCTGATTGCTCTGGTGTCAGCCTTTCTCTTATCACATCCAGGGCCATAGGCTCCACCAGAGTAGCCTCCCAGAAGGATGGGTTTGTCCATTTGCTCAGCACAACATCCACATACGCTTTCATGTGCTCATCATCCATGTTTTGGAACGCCTCCACCTGCATTGCAGACATCATGCTTTCATAGTCCTCTTGGAACTTAGCTCTGTCCTCTGAGTTCAGGTCTTCCAACATCGCTGACAATTCTTCAGCCGCAGCAGCTGCTGCTTGTTCTGCTTGACTACCCAAAGGCAAGGCCCGAGGAACAGTCAGCACGGGATACCTGTGTACTTCATTATGTAATACACACGAATTCAACCCATATTTGACCTTACAAACCCTCATCCTGTTAAGATGAAACCTCTGAGTAATACATATTTTGATCGTTGCAAAGTTTGATCGCGACACAGGTAGGGCACTGAAACCCATATGAGATGTTTTTTTCAATAGTATCGCACGTTCGCAGTCGCCCTGCAGGTAAACTTTTTCACACTTGCGTGAATCAAACACAGCAACGCCTCCGACATAGGCATGGAAATCTCAAAACATGGCAACGAAATGATCCATGTCATAACTTACCTGTTATTGGCCATATGATGTCGACTGCTTTGTGCTATCAAGCTCCCTCTCGCGTTGTTTGTACCCAGCCATATCCAAAGCTTCAGTCACAATGCAGAAGCATTACTCTTCTGAATACTAAGCATATTTTCTTGAATTCTTCCCACTCAGTACTCTCAAGATGCATGACAAGTTTAGAAGTTTCTAATAAACACATCAAAAAGGAAAGTCACAATGGAGAAGAGTCAATCAGGAGACTGTCAGATCCTATGTACCGCAGCCAAGTAGAAGATTTTCAGCGAGTCCTAACTGATGACGCATTGGAAGAGCTGCGATCTGAACTCACACCTGAGGAAGAGCAACAGCTTCAAGACCTGCTGCTGGACATGAAATACCTGCAGTACATGCCAGAGGACATCACAGGGAGGGATGAGGAGATCCAGCTAGAGGCTTGGCAGCACATGCAGAACACAAAGCGTGCTGTGCAGGAACTCCCTTCAGATCTCCTGAGGTCAGGATGACATGGAGAATCTTAGCTTGCTATTAGCTGCTTAACAGTCAAGGCAGTTATCAGACTCGCATAGATTGATTTTGGCATGCATAAGCAATACAATAAGCAATACAGTAAGCATACTCAACTCCAGTGATGCCGCTCATGTCGGATGATCAGGGAGCTCACGCTGATGTGTTCCGCTCTCTTTGGGGATTGTTCATGGATTTCTGTGGTACTGTTCATGTGTCTCTCATTTGACTCTTGATCCCTTGTAGCTATGTTGGAAATCTGTTCAGTGGAGTTCAAAAAGAAGAGCTAGAGCGATTGCTGGGGATGATGGAAAAAGAGCAGTTTCTGAAACTGGAAGGATTGTATAACAACATCTTACTGTTTGGTGACTGTCCAACTGCTCAGTTGCCTTACGAGGTGCGCTATGCTGTGTTTGCTACTGCATGCTTTAGGAATAATCTTCAGGGGGCGTTTCAATCAAGGCATGAACGTCAATTTTAGTGTGGATTGATGTGTAGGACTCATGAATCTTTCGTAGCTAAAAGAACTCACTTCAACTAACAAAACTTTCATTAACATTCTTATCTTTCAGTATGCTAGAATAGCCCATGTGATGGAGGAGCTGGAGCTGGAGCTGATGCAAATGGTAGGCAGCAGCAGCAGTAGCACCGTGGCAGGTTTCGAGGCTCCAGACGATGACAGTGAGCCAAGGGAAATGTCCCTCCGCAGGGGGGATTCACACACTGCAGTACAAACAGAAGCTTCAGGTACTGCATCACCACACCTCAATAGCAGCACCAAGCAACAGCAAGACTCACAGGAGGTGCAACTCAAGGTGAGCGGCAGCCATGACGTTGCTGGTCACAACACGCATATGCAGCACACCCCATCTGGTAGTTCTAAAATAGTACCTCATGAGCAAGACAGAGTGGATAGCAATGATGGAGCTGCATCTAGTGAAGGGGAGAGCATGTTGGGATCTGAATCTCTATCTGGTAACAAGGAGAGTGATTTGAGTAGTGAGAGCGTTGATGCTTTGCACAACAGACCCTGGTTGAATCTAGAAGATTTGTCATTTGCTGATGATGATGATGAGTCACCACAGAATGCGGTTGAGAAAGAGGGAACTGCAGGCTTAGTGTCGACTGAGGATCTTAGCATGAATGAAGCAAGTGGGTCTAGTCAGCCAGCTCAGCAGGGCAGTAGTTTTTTGAAGGGTTTGAGACCATCCAGGAAGTTGAGAACAAGCCGAGGGCACCTGTTCTAGTTAAAAGTATGATGTTCCAAAGGTGCAATAGCAGGAATATTACTTTCTCCATTGGTTGCCATTTAGTACACAGTGTTTCAGTCCTGCATTAGTATGGACAAGTTAACGCATGTCATTGGCTTACCTAGGGCAGGTATTCGGGAGAACTTTATGCTGTGTTCAGCTGACTATGTTGTTCATTCTCATAAAAGTTTACTTGCTTCAGCTCTACGTTTTGTTTTCTCTCTAGGTCAATTAAGACTTTGTTCGCTGTCTCAATGTCTCTCTAACCATACAAATTACAAATTTCACACATTTTAAAAAACATTCTACACCATCAAGCAACATAGTCAGCAGAGAATACTGCAAGTTGAGACAGCAAGAAGTTAGGCATACTAAATTAACAATGCCCCTGTCACTATTCTTGTCAATACCATTTCCTACCTCACCCTTGTTGTAATAGAATGTCCTTGTAAGTGCAATGAAGGTGAAGCCTGAAGACTGTGAGTATCCTTTGCATTTTAAGGCTACTTAAACATAGGGCATTTCGACCTCAAATGTTGAAGAGTGTCATCAATAGATTCTGATGCGGCTTGAATTGTCACGACATTTGACAAATAAACGATAGTCTCACTATCCATCTTACTCCCATATCCATTTGACACATGCCCAATCGCCTCTATGATGCTGCTCAAGTTCCCCTGAGACAAAGAAGAGAGATTTTAAGGACAACTGTGCAAGCCCCTTGAATAAAATCATATTGCAAGAAAACCATCTGAATAAAGTTTTCCACACCAGATGTGTGAAAGGTAATGAGAGTCCACTGTCATCACTCATAGCGAGGCGCCTGCTTTTCCGCTCACTCCACCAATGTGCTTTGCTTGGAATGTTCACACTGGCAGGTTTTAAGGGATTTTCTTCAGAAATCTGCATACATCAGGAGGTACCTTAAGTATGATAGCTGGCAGAGTGTTCAATATTGAACTATGCAGAGAGAGCCTGTAATGGTGTAAGACTTCAAACATAAATAAGAGCATTGGCATCATGGCACTCTAAACGTGTCTCGCTTATTACATATTATGATCACAGAGTAACTGAATTACTTGATAAAGACAGTCTTTCGCTAGGTCACCATAAATCCCTCATGGCTGATGAGGGCTACGACTTGTATGGTCGTCAGTAATATTCAGAGTGATAAACTGCAATAATCAGCTTGCTGCTTGTGAAGACATGGCAGGCTCACCTCTACAGTGTTCTTTGGATTTTCCGTCCCTGATTGGTGAGGTAGAAGATCCATCACCACATGATTCGCCTCCACTTCCAGCATGCCTCTTCACACAGATATATGAAGTCCATTCTTAGTCATGTAGCAGGGTTGGCATACGAATCAGGTCATTAGCCATGCAGCAGGGTTAACATACGAATCAGGTCATTAGACATGCAGCAGGGTTGGCATATGAATTAGGTCATAATGACTCCAAACAGCATGTGGATAGTTTCAAACAAAGACCATCCATCAATTATTTTTTACATACATGGTAAGAATAAAGAGAGAGAGAGAGAGAGAGATCATTATACCTTACAGGCCTGGCTCGATTGTTTGAGAGTTTGAAGAGTGGAGAAGCCGACCAAGTGTTGGAGAACACGTGAAGACACATAGTGCTCAGATACTCTTGGGGTACGCATCTGATAGGCGTTATCAGAAGAAGAAGACATTCATCTTTGATCAGAGGATTAGCAAGGATTGTCTACCCTTTGATCATAGTAGTACGTACGTATCTGGAAGGGTATCTGGGGAAGGTACTAGGCAGGTACGAGAGATGAGAAAATAACATGCAATTCTTAGGTTTTGATGGTGTAAGTCTCTTACCTCAAGTCTGAGAGATAGCCATATGGAATGACCTTGAGGTTAGGCAGCAAGGGGAGCCGACCAGTAGAGGCCGGATCAGACCCCAACCACTGTGTGTTACACGGAGGATCTGGCCAAACCTGCAAGCTTTCATGTATACCATCAGCTCAAATCAGTCTTGCTACATAGCTGGACATGCAATCCTGGCCTCCTAGCTGCAGAGTAACATATGTCCATGAGCTTATGTACAAAACTGCATGCGATTAAGTTGTATAGAGAAAGTGTGTTCAGTTCTAAGCTATTCCAGAAGAACTTGACCACAACTGTATGTATTATGCTGTTGTTCTAGACTGTGTTTCTACCCACTGGAATCCTTCCAGTAATAGCAGCTACTTTAGCCAACCCCATGAGAGCAGCCTGCCAATCCTTCTTAGACCTCTTAGCCAGCCTCTGAGTGAGGTTCTTGGTAAAGGTGACCAGTTTGGGCAGTGCTCCTGGGCCAGTGGAAGCACCAACCATAAGACCTGTTTTATGCACCACATCCCAGTCATAATAACCATAGGCCATGCGGACTGCATCCCTGCCTGCACCACCACTGCCAGGAGCTCTGGTCAGCAATGCAATCACCTACGAGGACAGAATGTTGATGAGTCGTGGATTAACGGCGAAGCGCTGCATGTAAGGGACCAAGAGACGAAAAATATAAAAAGCGGCATTCATTTGTTTGCACCAGCGCAAACTCAGAATTTGGCATTGCTCCAATTCAATCCCTTTCAGCATCTGAAACCTGGTTCAACCTTTAATAAGGGAATGACTATGACTTATGTCCTGCTGGTTGAGCCCATTCCCACCTGCCTTGCCTCTTTCCCAGCCATCTTTGGCTCCCAAAGCCCCAAGGCACCACGGTCTGTCCATGTGCCAAACAACCAATCTGGAGCAAAAGCAAAGCTCTCATTCTGATTTCCAGATGAGTTAGCATGTAAAGCGGCCAATGCTACTAATGATGCTTTGACCTGTTGCCTGCTTTTACTGTTATCAACAGCAATGGGTTTAGGATAGGATGATGAGGATGTGGCCAAGCCTCTGTCAGCTGCCAGCAGCTCCTTCAGAGTCACTACAGACTGGCCTGTTGGGTGCCTTGACAAAGCATTGTACACCTGAGTGAATGATGTTTTGTTCATGAGAGTACACTACAATAATGCACTGGGCTTGAATCTGTCAAACACCTGCTCGGACACATCCAGTTCAAAACCAACCATGTTCTTAATTTACAATGATTTATCAATTTACATGATTCCCTGAACCCTCACAGATTCGCTATGATGACCTAATGCTAATGTGTCCTTGGGAAGACCTTATGTCTGTATCACAAACATGGAGGTCTAGAGCCTAAGGCTCCTTACTTCGTTATCTTCCAGCACCCAAGCACCTTCTGAACCTGTGGCTCTCCAAGTTTTAGCTTGATTCAGGGCTGCATGATGGATTGTGTAGCTCTTAGCCATCACCATGTCCTCCATATCCTGACTCTTCAAAACCTGCCAAGCAAGGTTGCATGATTTAAACCCATATCATGACATGACAAACCCATATCATGACATGACAAACCCATATCATGACATGACAAACCCATAACATGACATGACAAACCCATATCATGACAAGACAAACCCATATCATGACATGACAAACCTATATCATGACATGACAAACCCATATCATGACATGACAAACCAAAATCCCATGTTCTTAAAAACTCTGTCCTGCCTTATTTACCTCAAAAAAGTACTGAAAACTGAGAATGTACATGCATGTGCTCCGTGATGGCCAGTATCAAAAGCTTACATCATACATAATTACATTCATTATGTGCTCCATGATGTACATGCTTACTTCATATATTATTACATGCATGATGAAACTTCCTCTCGATATATTTTTAAGGAATTCAACCGTTACTAACCAGCCACTAGTACTTACCAACCGTTACTAACCAGCCACTAGTACTTACCAACCGCCAGTTCCTACCGTGTGTTTAAACAGAGCGCGTGTCCCTCCACTGTCAAGGAGCCCTAGTGCTGCAGCATGCTCTTCCTCCCATTGCTTGCATGCAGCGGGAACTTGTGTCACTTGAAGGCCTAGAGGTCCAGCCATAGCTGTAGTGGGCTTCATGCAGTGCAAATGGATGGACCTGACAACAGGCCAGGGGTTGTTCATGAGGACAGAGAGATGAATTACAGCACTGTAATGAGGACAGAGAGATGAATTACAGCACTGTAATGAATTGCAGCACGTACTTACTTACAACATGAGTACAAGAACTATTTGAAAACACGAGTATAAGAACTACTTGAAAACACGGACTCTCAATGGCATCACCAGTCCACAGGGAAGGCAGCACAGTGCATTTACAGTACAATTACAGTACAATTGCAGTACAATTACAGTACAATTGTAGTGAGTGTAAGCTGTAGCCTATTATGCTCACAGCAATTAAATGATCAAAAAACAATCTACAGCGCTTATGAACAATTCAACATGACTGTGAATTCAAACTCATTAAGTACCTTGACAGTGAATTCAAACTCATTAAGTACCTTGACAATGAATTCAAACTCATTAAGTACCTTGACAGTGAATTCAAACTCATTAAGTACCTTGACAGTCAATTCAAACTCATTAAGTACCTTGACAGTGAATTCAAACTCATTAAGTACCTTGACAGTCAATTCAAACTCATTAAGTACCTTGACAGTGAATTCAAACTCATTAAGTACCTTGACAGTGAATTCAAACTCATTAAGTACCTTGACAGCTTCACATTTGCCCTGGTTCATTCAAGACACTGCATTCAGATGCTCACATGCAGGCACAGGCTGGGAACCGCCGTACCTTCCAGTCAGACTACTCAGCAGTACATCTGTCATCAATGACGACTCAGCACAGCCTGTGGGGGACATTGCATGGAAGGCCTTCAGGAGACGGGGACCCTGGTAAGAAACCTCCATGAGCAGGGCTCGTTGGCTGGAGCTGGTGTTGTAGCATGAGATATCCGTCCTGCTACTGCTGCCGCTGTTCAGTGCCGGAACACTCCTTTTGGTGCCTGTCACACTCGCATGGCTTCTTCTCCTACCCTCAGTACTGCCTGTGCATTCCCATCTGTTGGCCTTAGATGAGGAAGTGTTATTCCCCATGTCTGTGCCTAATACAGGCACCCCTCTATTTCCATAAGTAGTGAGCCGATGACTGCCGAGTAGCTTCCTGACAGCACTAGAAGTATGAACTGGCTTCTGTGTACTGCTGCCACTCAGATGATGTGTACTTGCAGAGCCGTCAGCTCCATATTCAGCCCATCTGATCATCCGCACTGCCAGCTGTATGATGAGAGATGATAGTCATGAATATAAAAAAATATGATTGTGTAGAGAGGTACATGTTGGACAAGGGAAACATTGCAATCCAATTTTATTGCTAGTGACAACAGCACATATTTTTGTGTACTAAAGCTTCACTGTACTTCCTGTATTGATCACTTGCCTCTTCCATGAGCAATGCAACAGGGCCATTTATCTCTGCATTCTGAATGTACAAAGCACTGCTGCTTGCTGTCCGAGGAGCAGCACCGCGAGCCATGATGAGATTGAAAGAAGAGAATGGAGGAGCCTTCAAGACTCTACAAGAGAATGCAGAATCATGGAGGAGCCTAAAACTTACGAGAGAAAGCAATCATGGAGAGGTAAAGAGGAATATAGAGGTAAAGAGGAATATAATGGAGAATGAAGTATCATGGAGCAGTTTTCAATAACCTGCACTAGAGAATGCAGGATACTTTCTTCAGCCGTCCCCATAAATGTAAAAATACTATAGTACAGCCATAGTCGGCATGACAAAGGATATCTTCTCCAGAACAGGCAAATGGAAATGAAGGAAATGCAGAGAGCAGTTATATCCTTACTGGTAAGGATCCCTCAGATTCATTGCATCAGTATCCATCAGCATCAGGTTGTACCCTTGAGCTATGATTCGGGCTGCAATGACGATTCTCAGGATCAGCAGTCTCTTGGTGCCTTGCAGTGTGCCTGGAGGCAGGGTCATGCTTGACCAGCAACAGGATAAAGCAGGCAGTACGGATTGACTGCTCTTGCACCTGAAGGCACAAATAGGAGCAACAGCAGCAGCTCTGAAAGCAACGGAGCGATCGGTCACAGCGAATTGACTTTTGGGGCGAGGTAAAGGGCTAATGACAGCTCATCCTTTGAATTTACCCATTAGATTGCAAGATGTTGATATCTGCTTCTGTACGCAGCAAAGGTCATGAATGGCTCTGTTGAGTTCATCATTGTAGTTACCTTGGTCTATCCAGAGTGAGCAGGAGGACATGTGACGAGCTCTGCTGAGCTAGCAGTGAGTAGGCCTGGTGTGCTGCTTCCACTCTCAAGTCAGCTAGGAGGATGACCTCTTTGCCATGAGCACATGATGCCAAGGCTGATGCAAGATTGGATGCCTTTGAGACATCGCCTATCCATCCAACTGCAGAATGTGCCTTAGGTACCTTTGTGCTTGAGACATCAATCACCTCATTCTGTTCCCCTAACTTCAGCTTCGACCCTAGGGACTGCCCGAAGACCTGAATTGTGATGAATAGTATCGCAATCAGCGTTGTACGTAAGACTGTAAGGAAAACCATGCATCATGCGCACTTAATTTTCGTCAGAGATGATGTCGTAGCGGATTAGTTTTTGTAAAATTGAGGGTTGAGGTTTCTAATAGACAGGCGATTGTAGCTCATGATGCTGAGAAACGAAAAAAAGGTAATACTATATCATTGCGTCTACTAGACTTTCTAAGAGAAGGTACTACTATTATGTTTTTGAACTATGAAATGTTTGTTAAGAAAAAAAGCAGTGCCCAATAATATGATTCCTCAACCATATCAATGTTAGAATAGTTAGAAACAATGTAAAAAAAGTAAACATGTTTTGTTAATGTAGGGTCGGATTGCTCAGTCTTGAAGATCGCAGACAACATAATGAAGTTATAGCAGTTCAAGTTGCTTAGTCAAGAAGAAGAAGAAGGTAAAACATCTTTGCTTCTAGAGGATTATCACTTAGATTTTACGTATGCAAATTGGCATCACCCAGGCATGGAGTTCAATTATAATAACTATGTATTGACTTGCAGTTTAAATCGGAGGTAATTGATTGAGTTGATCATTGTGTGTGTACTGTTGTTGCTTGTGTTACTTGTGTGTAGGTGTCTATTGATGGTGCAGTGCTTGAGGTGACAGAGCATGTCCTTGGCCTTGCTATCCACAGCCACATACAGGAGCAGCCTCTCACAGTACAGAGCTTGCTTCCCCACCCATGACTGTGAGCTTCAGAAAGGGAAGAGCCATTGCTTGATGCAAAGACTTGCTCTCTCCATGTTGTTGGGCATCAGCTACCACCCATGCCTCTTGCCTAGGACAGGGGCTTTGAAAACTACTGTGTTGTATCCTCAGCCAGCAGTAGCATGAATCCACATCATCTACTTGGAAGATTGTTGTGACTCACACAGCATGTCAGGTTCTAGGGTGTGAGCTGCCCCCAGGTCTACAGGTCGATGCACAGGCAATTACTTGGTGTTTGATGTTGAGGTGGGGAGGTGGCAGTTGGTGCTCCACCATTGGAAGTGCAGGGAGAGGAGTGCCCATACTGCTAGTGGTGGGGGTGGGGGTGATCATCATCCTCATCAGTCTGCTAGGAGGAGGATGCGCAGCAGTGCTGGCAGTGGCAGCAATAATAAGCATGATGATGACAAGCATGATGCTCCCTTCAACAGCTACTTGTGTGGTGAGTTGCTGAACAACCCGGTGTCAGCCTACTCACACTTGTTGTACAGTGAAGCCAGGCAGAAGGAGCTGGTCATGGATGCCATTATAGACCATGGGTGGAGGGATGCAGGGCCCAGCCTTGCATTGTTTGCCACAGAGACTGCTGCTTATGTGAGGAAGAAGGGCAGCAATAATAAGCAAGAGCCATTATCAACAGCAGCAGCAGTGGCTTCTTCCTCCTCCTCCTCCTCTGCTTCATCTGCTTGTCATCACCTCCCCCCTGGGAGAGTTCTGATTTGCCGCCCAGTCACCTTGAAGGAGATGGGCCATCACCAGAATGAAAACAATAGCGGGTGCATTGCTGATGTAAATATTCCGAAAATGAACGTCTAAATCATAGAGCATCAAAAGAAATAAAGAAAACCGACTCAAAACCCCAGTTATTATTTCATGACCAGAACGTTTGATACATCCATCGTGTTCATGTGTAGTAAGCAAAAGAACAAATGTCATGACACCGTGCAAAATATGACAATGAAGAGTCGCGTAAAAACTACAACCTCAAACGTGCTTTAGATATTATATCAACAGGGTTTTGAATCTAACTTTAAGTCAAACCCCCCGAAATCGGGCCCCGAGGCGTTAGCTGGACATTCAGTTTTGGCGAGATCTCCAATTCCATGTATTGCCGGGATCATCAATACAAGATCACACAGCACTCAGGAGTGTTTTATGGTAATTTAAAAGATCATCATGGTAATTTACGATGAAACGCTTTCTTTACGAATTGTCATCAGTATCGTGAATATCGATTCAAGGCAGGCTGATGTTATAAATTCTACCCCGAGGCCATTCTGTATATTTAGGAGTATGAGCTGTGATTTTAATGCCTTGAAAACCACCTTACATTTACGGCCTTTGAGAGGATTTTTGAACCGAAGCAAAATGCTGCTTTCAAAACAACTGCAGATTTTGTATGTGGTTACTACTTATGCATACTGACTGATGCTTAAAATTCCTGCCTGATTAACCTTGCAGCAGTCTTAAGCTCAATGATGTCCTCTTCCCTGCATGTTCCAATGATAATGATTAGCCTTGTCTGCTAAGTATCCAGCCTTATTTATTTCCAGGTGCTTAACCATCAGAAGTCAATAGCATTGAATGCGTACATTTACTTTGCATTGTGAGACTTTACACATACCCTTTTCACATTATATCTGTTGTTACTCTCTCACCATGGTGACCCTTGAATAGGTTTCTTGACCAAGATCCAGCTGTGATCATCTGAAGAGCTCTCACGCAGCTCTTGAAGCTCATAGAAGGACTCCTCACCAACAGCCTCCCAAATAGACTCTATAAGGCGGTTGTGAATAGTATAAAGAGGAGTCCCCTCACTGACGTCGGAACTGAGAGCCTTGCTCACCTGCTTCAGATGAGGTGACAAGAAGCCAAGAGAAGCTTTAAATGTGAACAGCCAGTTGAGATATTGTTTTCAATGTGCAGCTACTATATTTTGAGGCCGTTTTTCTTTCCAAAAAACTTGGGTTAAATATGCTGAGGATTGACAACAAAGCTATTACACACAGGAATGAACAGCCTGCTAAGGGACTTACTGCTTCACCATGTCTGAGTCTCCCAAACTGCCTCATGAACTGTAGGAGGAGTATGAGAGAGGCAGTGTGCATGCAGCACCTGTTGGCAATGCACACAGCAGTTTCCACAACCTTCCAATAAGCATGAAATGATTCTTCTGTGCATGAGGTCTGCACATCAGCCTGCCGTCCACCTTTTGTGCTTTTTGCCTTGTCCTGGCATGTTAGGCGCTGCCCTGTATCTGCGTTAGTTAGGGGTAGCTGAGCAGTGAGTATTTGATGAGCCATCTCCACCACCATGATGGGCTGATGACCAGCTTCATGTACAGCCATGAATAGAGCATATGTCTCAACTGTGGGTGTCAACAGCACATGCTCCACCAGACCATTCTCCCACTTCATGTATGGCAGCAAGACCTTGATCTGAAGCAACTGCGCAGCCTGAGAGCTGTGGTATTCGGGGCTCAGCAAGTCATCTGCAAGATTGGAAGCTTGAGACGCCTTCGTCTTTCTTGAAACATCATCGACATACTGAAACCCTCCTTGCCAAGATCCTGGCAACATGGCTTGTTGTTTTGATCCTCCTGTAAGGCTACTGTACATTTTTGCATGTTCAGCTGCGGAGATTCTTGCATTCATGCAAAGCTTGAAGCTGGCCAATGTCTTAAACTCAGTGATCCTAGATGTCATGACCTCAGCTGTCACCAAGAGTGCCCTTGCCTTGCTTTTTGAGCTCCCTGTCATGTGATAAAGATGGACAACAACGTAATACATGGTGCATTATCAAGCAAGGAACTAGGTTCTATCCAATGCCAATCTAGGACCAGAGTAATCCTCAGATCAGATCAAAATTATCAGAATAAATATCAAGGTATTTTTATTGCCCTGAAGCTTTTAAGTTCAACAAAGCCTTACAATTACAATCAGCAGAATCAGAGCCCAGCTGCGATGGTACATGCATCAAGACATTCAGGAGCTCTGAGGCAGTGACACCATTCAGCTCCTCTGACAAGATATTTTCCATGTGATGTATGTAGTCAGAGTTATCCTTTTCCCAAAAGGCTGAGCCCACCCCGAGGATTTGTAGGCAGACATCTCCTGCTAATGATGATATGTGGGACAATGTACATTCATTTACAAGCAACAGTAGTGAGGTGGAGACTTTTCTTAGCTATGCCTGCCATGCCTCATGCTGCCACATAAAACACGTCATAAGACTTCAAATCTTTTGAGAACAAATGCTGGGATGATATAGCTGAAGGTGGTACTCTGCTTGCTTCTTGAGGTACCAAGCATACCATCCCCTCTTACCCAGCTCTGACCCTTCATCACCCTCATCAGACACAGCCCACTCAGAGACCAGGCTCAAAGACAGTAAGGCAATCTCTCGTGGTACCTGAAAAGGTCATGAGTGTAATAGATACATCAACCACACAGCAGCATGCAGAAAGTCATCATAGCTGTAATAAGCACATACCACATGGATCCCCATTTGTTAACAGAGCATGGGAATAATAAGCTATATAATTACTCGCACCTGCATAGTATTAATAATACATCATTGTTATTATCACTATAATGCAAGCGTAAGTGATGCATGACTCATACCACATACAACTGCATAGTAGACACAATGTCTGATGGAAAGCTGGTCATTCTTGCCTTCAATTTCTTCCCCAAGAGGCTTGAACACAGCCTCAGCACTTCCTTGACAGGTTCTGTATATCCATGCTGCACACACACTTGTGTGATGAACACAAGGCTCTGATAATAAGGCGCCTCTTCAGGAAGCTTGTGCAACCAACTGGTCCTCAACATCTGGTGAGAGGACTCGGTGTTGCTGTCTACTAGGCGCTGACTGTTTCCATTGTAAGCGTCAGAGGTAGTCAGTGCTTGACACAGCTGGGCGGCAACCAAAAGGACAAGTCTCATGTTCGCAATGCTTTGAGCACTCTTGCTGTCATGTTTAGGAGCTGAAGCAATGGCTGCTGCCTTTGGTGTTGCAGGTAATAATGATGAGGTTGCATACCAAGCAATGAAGGCGGCATATTGTCCTTGTAAGTTGTAGACTAGTGACTGCTGCCTTCTGTGCTCTGGCAAGCTGATTACTTGATCATGATCAGGAGTTGAGAGACACCAGCCCACTGCCTGGAGCCTGTCCAATAAACTAAAGCCAAGAGCCTCGGGTTTGAGGTGATGTCATGTGAACCAACAGCTTTGCTCAACAACTATCAGGATAAAAAGAAACAGCTTCAGATTGCAAACAGGATTAGTTTGAGGAATTCAGGTATGGAAAGTAGTGTGAAATATTCCTTGCATTGGTTGTACGAAGGCAGCTTGGGTGCGGGTATAACATGTATACATATTGCTGACATATACCTGCTTAATATAAATCAGGACCTCTCTCACGCCTGTGGCTACTCCTTCTACAGTAGCATCCTCAGAGTCTTCAGCTGGTGTGGCTGCAGAAAGCTGACTCATCACTCTAGACACGGCCAGATTCAAAATTCCTATCAGGGATTCAAATCCACTTGAGTCCCC
>BEGY01000016.1:606034-617245 GCA_002335675.1 Chlamydomonas eustigma
AGCAAAGCTAGGCCTTGCAGGGTGCCTGCTGGAACCACTGACTTACTGCAGCTGAGATCTGCATTGCGCTCACAATACTCGGTGAGCCATGCAACTGCTGTCTGTTGTGTAGGTGACAGCTGAAGACACAAGTATCTGAGGTGATCAAACTGTGAGTCCCTGTTGTACAGTAAAGCTTGAGAGAGGAGATGTCTCGAGGTAGGTGTCAAGCCAGATAGTGACGTCCGCAAAATAGGATATGGAGAGGAGTGATGAACGTCTTCCCCAGCTGCCTTGAGCTGTCTATCTTCCTCATCAAGCATGATCTTAAAAGCTAGCAGCGCTGCCTTATAGCCAATGCTAGTTGGATCATACTGGCCTTCAGAATCAAGTGATGATTCCTTCTGGTTGCCGCCACTGAGGAAGGATTTGGCCAAAGAGGATACCTGGGAAGGAGTGATGATCAGTTTATTATGTGTCCGGTCATTTGCACAGATGTTATCAATGGCCTCCAGGCTCGCCAAGGTCCAACTTGCAGAGACGCTGGTCATACTTGCTGACAGCAAGCCTGAGCATATGTCACAATGGTATTGCCAGGAAGGGCACCCATGAAGGAGCTCTGGGAGAATGCTTGCAGAGAGATTTTGTGTGATTGAAAGAAGACCATTCTCAAGGCTGAAGCTACTCTTGTGCACACTCCTTGATGTACGCTGGTCATGAGAGCGCTGAGGTTGATTGGTTATTGAATGAAGGTAATCAAACAGATATTCCTTCAAGTAGAAGATGTTCCCAGCTCTTGCAGTATCAGCAATGACTCGGCTGTATGCCTCAGGTGTCAAGGCGCCTGTCAGGCCTGAGAGCTGGTAAGCCTTATGTGCCAGGTGCATGACATTGTCCCTCATGATGGGAGTAGATATGATAAGAGAGGGGTCATTCTCTAGCTTGGATGGGGCAGACAGGATACACTTGGAGATGATGTCAGCCACTCGTAATCTGTCACCTTCTGTAGCATCAGAGTTGAGCCAAGGCTTGAAGAAAGAAGAGCTGAGAACGTACACAAGAGCCTGTAAGTATTGACTGCTGTATGAGATATCCTTGCCATCTGATCTGGGACGATTGTTCTCCATAATTGAGAACATCAACTGCAGAAGATCTGATGGATTCAAATATGGAAAATGCCCAAGGCTGAGGTCATTCAGAAACTCAGGCATGTGGGCGAGAGCTTTTTCTCTCAATTCTGTATTCTTTACTCCGGCAACAAGCTGTAAAGAAACAAGCACAAGTGCTCCCAAGTCCACTGTTCCAGGAGAGCTGCTATGTGAGTCAAACAGAGCTGAGAGACAGGAAGGGAAGCGAAACCGCTCAATGTGCTGACTATCACTCCTCGAAATCATTCCTCCTGTAAACTTATCACGGTATATATTTCCATGAGCCATCCAGGTATCAACCAGCAGCCGCAACCATAAAGAGGCCTCAGCTGCACCGATACATGTCCCGCACTTAAAATCTGCAAACAACATCAGAGCTGAATGTGTGATGTCTGCAAGGTACTGAAGAGGAGCACGGGAAGTTTCATCCATGCGCATGTCAGCAAGCCTGGCTGCAAGTGAGGTCCGCATATCTGATGATGATTCTGCGCTTCCACTGAGAAGTAGTAGGGTCACAAGAGAATTAGGAAAATATTGGTGTTTGAAGACCCAATCCAGGACAGCTTGTTTTGCAGCTTGTAGTCCTGTGGCAGCTGAGGGGTCTGCAGCACTGCCTCTGTTGGCCCTCACAATGCTAGTCTCAAGCTCACCAGATGCAACCGTTGTCATAAGTGCCATAGCAGCCTGATGCAAAGAAGTACCAGGCTGTTTGAAAGGAGCAAAACCATACATGCTAAGGACTGCGATTGTGGAGTCAAAGACCATCTCGCCACGCTTCTTCAGTTCTCCTGTGAGATTATGGCTGTCATTGTGGAGCATGTATACTTTATTCAACAAGTCAAGTGTAAGCCGAGCATCCACCAGAATGTTGAGCCTAGAGTTTACATTGTCTCCAGTAACTTCCACAAGTCCCCTCCATGAAGGGTCCCTGTCTCCAGGCATACCTTCTAGTGCTGCCACCAAACCCTTGCATCTTTCAGGGATATGACTGATCATGAGGTCTGATATGAAGGGCATTCTGGATCCAATATCCAATATGCAAGTTGCATTCAATATTGCTGCAATTATATAGAAGCAATCATAGGCCTCTTGATCAGCACCCAGTGCAAGCTTCACCACAGCATCCAAATCTGAGCATTCCAAGGCACGTCTCATAAGACCCTGTTCAGCAAAGAAGGTGGGGGGCGCATAAGACAAAGAACAAGCCTGATTCAGAAGCTTTACAATACTCCTTTTAAATTCAAAATTTCACACGATTTTACCAGGTGCAAGAGTACATCATTCATCGCTAGAGCAGTACTTCAAGATCCAGTAGATATACATGAGAACCATGTCTACTTCAAGATCCAGTAGATATACATGAGAACCATGTCTACTTCAAGATCCAGTAGATATACATGAGAAGCATGTCTACTTCAAGATCCAGTAGATATACATGAGAACCATGTCTACTTCAAGATCCAGTAGATATACATGAGAACCATGTCTACTTCAAGATCCAGTAGATATACATGAGAACCATGTCTACTTAAAAAGGTATGACATTAGTGATTCAGGCAGCCTCTTGCTTGGAACTTGAAATAGCAGTGAATGTAGTTCTTAACTGTACACTGTGTACCTGCTCATTGACAGAAGAGTCATGAACCCAGTCAAGATGCTTGGACTGTCCTGGGGTGATGGTTGGTGTAATCCCTAGCTCTATGCATCTGTCTGCAAGAGAATGGATGATGAATTCTTCCAGTGACATCTCAACTGCTTCATCCTGCTGGTTGGTACTGACAAGGTTGGTAAGAATCCATTTGGACCTAGTACGATCAGCCAAGCACGTTGACGATTGTTTCTTCTTCCACTGCGTTGCAGAATTAGGATTATCAGGTAATAAAAAGCTTTCCGCCCACTGGCTCTGAATTTTCAACTTTACGCACTTGGAATGTCTTGTAATAATCTCTCGTGTTTCTACGAAACAAGGAAACTAAAGAGGTTCGGGTCGTAGGAGCGGCACACGTCGCACTTGCTTGGATGAGGAACATTTAAATTTTAATGCTAGCGCGTTTGTCTGTAGAGAAAAGCGATTGATTTACAAGTATTCAAATATACCTAGCAGTATTCGAGATATGCCAAACAACCAAAATGCCTTGCTTAGCACACACCCGTGCCAAGAATAACTCCTTCATCACGCATGATGCGAACAAATATGCGCCCCTTCATACGTAACAAATGTTGAACATAATGTCTTGTCGCCACTTGTGCAGACGGGCTGATTCCGGAATTTGAGCTGCAACACTAGTTTTAATGGATTTCAATGGCTTCTTATTAAGTTCTAGCTTTGGCTCAATTGTACGATTGCAACTTAATGTCATTACACCAGGCTGATCTGAGGATGCGTAAGAAAGGAGAACACGTCCACCCCCTAAAACTACATTCCCAGTATTTAGATTCTTGGCAGTATCAACAACTATCTGTGAAATCCGAGCTAGGATGTACTCCTGCTTATACACATAAACCCACAGGCTGATGGGTACCAGCATATGATCAGGAACAAAACCTTCTGAGAGCCATCTAGGAGTTCTTGGGAAATGGTAGCAGGTTTGTTGGACCAGATGAACCACCTTGTAGATGTAGAAGGACCATGTTGTAGAGGGACTCATAATACGTGTACAGAGTATGGTCTGTAGTGATTTCATGCTTGTTCCTCTGGCCAGACATGTTGATGTCAAGATAAGGCCTGATTAATTAGGTATGTGAGGAGTGCCAACTGCTGAACTAATTAGCATCCTTGTAGCCTTACCCTTTTTGAGTGGAAATGTATGATATTTATATCTTGGGATACCTGAGAAATTGAATACAGCAGACATTGTGTCCCTCCCCTCCCAATGTTCATGCCTGTACCTTCATCTTTCTCTCTACTGCCTCAAATGTTTCTTTGACGTGGTTGCTAAATCCTTTGAAACTGGGGACTTGATTTATCCATTAAGACACATAGGTATGGATGGGATACTTAGATGGGTAGTACTACTGGCATTATGTGCTCTCAATGAGTGAGAAGTAAATACCTCAAAGTTATGGGACTAAAAACTGATGCATTCAAGGCATTTTGCACAGAAATCCACAATCAGAGTAGTTCTTGTTAGAACATTGCTCTTAATCATGAAGTTCAGATCAAGCATAACCTGCTGAGTACTAGCCGCCCTTATGCAGAACCCCGATGTGCTAAGAGGTCTTCATGAAAGTTCACACTATGAAAATATTAAGAAGACACGCTCCAACAATACATATCAAGAATGCAAAAGAAGTGTTGAGAGAAGGCCTTCAGAAAGTGTTGTGCACTCACATCAACATACCTGCCTACAATACTGTAAAGACATCAATCAGGAAGAACGCTTTGATAGTTTTATTCAGAAGATAAAAGGAACATAACATGTGCTTGTTTGTCTTGTAAGTCTGAGCCAATATTAGACAGGTAGATCATAATACCACATAGCTGGCTATAATCAGAGATTTTTGTGAAGCAAGCTGCACAGAATTGTCTTTCATGAAATGTCTCCTTAGCTTGATTCGTAACTGCCGCATGATGTACAACATGTGCTTTTATAATGAAACCTGCCTCTGGAGCTGTTTATGCTGGTTTTGCATATTGCATTTTAAACAAGCCAGCTTCACAGTTATAGTTCGCCACTACACCAGACATTATCTACATTGCACATATCCTATGCCTTGCAATAAAAGCAGTACACAAGTAGCATTTCAAGGAGTAGGTGATCTGAAGTGAAGAGGTCATCACCATCAGAACCTTTCGATGTAACTGTTACCTCAACACAAGATGAGAATTACATGTAATCATCACATCAACTGACTTGACTGTTAGGTCCATACACCACAGAGGAACATCATAAGTCTGGTACAGATCTCAACTAATGGCCTAGCCAGGATGGACTCAACAAGATTGTCATAGATGTCAAATTAAAGTATGATGCGGCAAAAGAAATGTAGATATGAGATATGCTTAAAATCAAGTGCATACATCTGTGGCAGCTGATTGGATAGATAAGGCATGCCTGTTTAAAGGGATACAAATTATATCATGTGACAAAGCTTGTTACAACCAGGTAGGTGCATGCATTGCTTTGTAGGTGGAATAAGACCTTCTGATGAGATGTGCAACGTGGCTTTGCAGAGCTGATTCACACCGCAATTCCTGGCATCATGTACAGCATTCAAAAGGGACAATAAGTATAGAGGCTAAGAAAGCATTCCTGATGTGTTGTGAGATCATAAGATGTGGTCAGCTGTAAGAAATTGGCAGAATGACACACTGATGCAGAGTATGGCATTATTAAAATATTTGCAACAAAGCATTAAATCAAACACTACAGTCAAAAACAGTCTAACTGTTGTGTGAAACATGCATCTATACCAAAAAACTTGAGATCGGTCTTCATCGTCAAGAGATGTATCAAATCACTTATGCAGGTTAAAACACATTTAAACACATTTTTTGGCGACATCATCAATTCCATGTAGGTATAGCCGGGATCATCAATACAAGATCACACAGCAGGAGGTTAGGCAACCATCAAATCACGTATGCAGGTTAAAGAGCATGCCCGATTCGATTTATCGAAAGAGGGATACAATGTTGCTACCCACTATTGGCTTCGGAGCTGTATGTATGTATGAAAAAATTGAAACCATTTGGACTATGATTTTAACCGTATTGTTTATAAAATATTTTAAGAATTGGATTGAAGGGATTTGGCGTAAGTCGCTTTGTTCGCTGAGATAATTGAATTCAGCTACACCACAGAGCAACTCTGTTTCATAGTTAATTTAGATTCAAGAAAATATCTATTATAGTTGCTGTGGGTTGATGTATCTGTTGACTTTTATTACTTGGAGGCAGTTAATAATATAATACATAGGGGAGGGAAATTTGGTGATGAATTAATTTTCCTTCAAAAGGAGTGGTACTTACATAATTATTACCGTCATGAATATGGAGGCAAAATGAATATATTGACGAAGAAGTTCTATACCTGAGTTTGAAACTGTCGAAGTCAATCATGAAGGTGCGAACTCAAAACAATCAAGACAAAGGCTTAATAGTTATGCATTAGAGTAGTGATCCATGTAGACTTAACGAACATTGTGATTTAACAAGACTGACAGGTAGAGACACAATTAAGACATCAGCCTCTTTACTTCTTTCATGAGATCATGTGGAATTTCCTTTCAGAAGTATATGCCTAGTTAAGCTCACTTCCTCTTGAGCTCTGCTCCAGCATTTGCTTTGCTGTTGCTACAACAGCTTTGTCAACAGCCTCAGCCTTTTTGTACGTAATTGCATAGTTCAGGAAAAAAACAGAAGATTTTAGCTTCTCAGAAAATCATATATTGTTGATAAGGCTTCTAAATTCATATTAGTTCAGACAAGTTAGAGATATGTATGACTTTGGAGACCTTTCAGTCGTCTTAGCAGTAATTAGTTGCCCACTAAGACATGCAAGATGGTGAATGGGTAATGGGTCCATACCTGGGACTTCAAGTTTGCAATTGCCTCCTCCTTTTCCTGGATTTGCAGCTTAAGGGCATACTCCAGGCTGGCTCGCGCCTATACACATAACAAAAGAAATGACATATAGAGAAAAAGGTGGAGGGCATCAAGGCCCTCTTAAGGAAGCTATGCACACCTATTAGCCTTCTCTCTCTGTTACCACAAATGGTTATTCCTACGGTGCTGATTCGGCTTCAGTTACGCGTGTATCAGCCTCAGGTATCATCAGTGCATGACAACAGACTATTCCAACCTACATTGTATACTTTCTAAATGCCCTCAAAGAGTTAAAAATATGTGGCCACAAGATGTCACCTCATGCAAATTCAATTATAAAGTGTACCTGTTCTGGTCTGATCATGTTTAATAAGTGCTGCATATTATCCAGGACTTGGTTCAGGATGTTCAGGGTAGGTACATAACCACTGGGGTTCTCTACCAATACCCGCAACAGCTCACTATACACAAAGATGACCTCTTTGTTAAGTCGCCCAAGTTCTGATTTGATATCTGCGTGCAGATGAGATAGTGCAAGATTGTGTAATGGCTGCAATCGCAAGATTTGAGATACATGAATTATCATGATTCCTTTTCCCCATGGTTCTTGTTGGAGGATCTTTCTGTTTCTGAACATTCGTCTGTTGAAATTGTTTGTCATAAATTTGACCACAAATTCTTACCTACTGAACCATCAGAGCCTTGTTCAAACAGCTTGCGGCTTTGTAGCCTGGGAACAGCAGCCTCCTCCTGAGCGCATAAATAGGAGGCAATGAAATGTGTAAAATTCCTCATTGAGCTGTTTATGAACAACATGCGTGCACTGTTCCATAGCAAGGCATGTGGTTTAGTATGTTGACCAATCGCTTTAGCAATGCATGTGGTCGAACACTTCACACCGGATCATAAGGGATTCCGAACAACTGGAATTCCCCCTGAGGAGGTGGTGGTGGATCTGGAGGCAGAGGCACATTGTTGTCCACTGATGTAGCATATAGCTTGTAGAAAGGTGGAGGGAGAGGAAAGGAGGGTAGAACAGCAGCTTCTGCAGCCATGCTCGAGATTATATTAGAAGCATGCCATGGTTCAACGCGATTCTACATCAAAGTAATAACATAGCAGTGAGCTTGAGAATTCTGCATGACGATCTTTACTGACAAACGCTAAAACAATAGTGTGAAAGTGTGCGGAGCTCTTACACATTTTTACAAGGCAGCAACTATACTTCTTGTTTTTACAGTAAAATGGCACCAAAAAAGCGTGAAAGACGTCCGTATCATCGGCATGCGTTAGAAGAGCAAATAAATGACCCGGCTGCGCAAGGAGTTAGGGTGCGGAGAATATTACTTACATTGACAACTATTAATTTTGATGTATTAAGTGCATTTTCTGTGTAGACTATCCCACGGCAAGAGAAAAAACGCAAGAGGAGCGGACAGGAAGAGGAGAACGAGGTAGGCACGTAACCAGCGTACTTCGTGTATTAATTTACTAATTTTTCATTTATGTACTGGCAGGCCCTGTCAGCTAAGCTCAGTGGCAGGATTCTGAAAGCAGCTCGAGACCAGCAAGAGGAAATTGATGCAGAAGAACAAGAAAAGGATGGGCCAGAGCGTGTTCAAGTAATACATCCCAACTAGGTTTTGACTATGCCAACATACCTCCATCCTAGTCTTTCATCTTAATGAGGGTAGTGGCGTACTCAACACAAAGAAAAATGTGTGCTCAGGGTTGACTGCACCCATATTATAGGAGGAATTTAATTTTTCCTTTTTTTATTGCAGATGAGTGCAGGAGTCCTTGCGGCAGCCCTGCAACGTGTTCAGGACAGTGATGATGAGGAAGATGACGAGGACGAGGACCTTGGCGCTGGGTATGATGGAGACAGTTTGTATGGTGGGGCTGAGGTGAGGACTACAATACAATATCGATGGTGGTGAGTATGCAAAGTCACACTGTCCAACAGCTTGTTCGAACATGAGGCATGCCTTCAGTCAAACTGTACATCAAGTGCCTAGTGGATAGCTTTAAAAATCTTACGTAGCTCCATATCTGTCATCAGAGTCGCGAGTCGCCTGTGCTTTCCCAGGGTTTTGACCCACACTGCTTTCCCAGGGTTTTGACCCACACTGCTTTGAGGGAGCCTGGATGAGATCTCTGCTTCAAAGCAGTGAGCTTCTCCAGACTCCCTCAAAGCAAGTGCAGGTTCTTATTTTGTACAGACGAGGCGTTTATGACGCGGAATATATCAGTTGTGCATTCTTGGGGTTTCACCTGATGCTTCATGCGTCAGGGTCTAGGTTTCACCTCATGCTTCATGCGCCAGGTTCTAGGTTTCACCTGATGCTTCATGCGTTAGGGTCTAGGTTTCACCTGATTCTTATGTGGTAGGGTCTAATTCCTGCGTCAAATTTAGGGAATTTAGAAATGTTAAGGAGGCTGTTTATGCAATGGTGAATTGTTTTAGGAGGAGGTGGACCCTAATGACGAAGCTGCACTGGAGGCGTTTATGGCCCACCGAGGGGGACCCGCATTGTTAGGTGATGGTGCAGCAACTATGGCAGGTGGGAATAGGCAGTTGTCATTGGGGGACCTCATCGTAAGCAAGCTGAGGGAGAAGCAAAGGGAAGCTGGTGTTGCTGTACTTCCTGAGTGAGTGCAGGGATGAGAGATGAAACATGCATGTCGGGAATGTATGGTATGGATTTTCCTATGCTGTGCATCAGAATATGCTGCTGCTTGTTACCCATTGTACCTATGGGGTGATTCATGGTTGCTTTGTTAGTGATTGTGAGCTACACCACATGCAAGGTGGCTGTGGACTTCCTTTCATCAGCTTACTCTAATGTGTCCCCGTTTTGAGGGGAGAAACCATTACATCTTATACAATGCTTTGGGAGTGCATCATTAGCCTGTCCTCATACAATTCTGTGTGGATTGTGATGATGCCTCATTCTTAAACAAAGTTAATATAAGTTTGTTTGTGCACAGGGAAGGGGAAGATGAAGAAGACGTGCCCGAGGGCTTGGATGAGAAAGTGATTCAAGTCTATCGGGGAGTAGGGAAGCTGTTGAGCCGGTGAGGTGTTGCTAGTAAAGAAATATGTTGTAGACAATATGTTGTAGACAATATGTTGTAGACAAAGAGTACATGTAAGCTTTTTCCACTAACTTGTGTTTCTTTCATATCTTTTTACTCTCTGTCAATTTGACAAAATAGGGTTAATGACACTCATCAGGCTGTAGCTGACAAAGCAAAGTCTAAGAATTCTGGTTCTTGCATTCCCTTCTCTTCTCTGCCTGATTCTTCAAACAAAACATCTCCACCCTTTCAAACCCTTATAAACCCTTACTGTAAATGCTCTGCCGTCTAGGTACTCTGCTGGCAAGATTCCCAAGGCCTTCAAAATTATTCCCAACCTAAAAAACTGGGAGGAGATTTTGTACCTAACAGATCCAGAGGGCTGGAGCCCCCAAGCCATGTTGGAGGTGAGCAAATAACTTGTCTGACATGCAGGATAATAAGCATCTTGACAGAATGTTGGCTCTATTTCTGACCCATTCATTGCAGTGGTAGTGATCTCAAAGTCAGATCTCTTGCTCCTACATGCCCTATGCAGGCAACTAAATTGTTTGTATCCAATCTTAATGCGCGCTTGGCACAACGGTTCCTGGCTCTGGTGCTACTTCCAAGATTACGGCAAGACATCAAGAAGGAACATAAGCTGCACCTGTCACTGTTCATGGCCATGAAGAAGGCCGCCTACAAACCTGGAGCCTTTTTTAAGGTCAGTAGGCAGAATTGACATACAGAAGGTTCTGATTAAGGGTAAGTAAAGCTTCAAATATCAGCAACAGCTGTCACCATCCCTTACAGCAGCTGCATGCAGCCTTGCTCAGTACACAGCAATAATATATATGTTTTCATGTCCAGAGCAAATCAAGAATCTTCAACATTTGAGAAACACTCATTCTTGTTTTAGCATGAAGATACGTCTGATGTACAGTCTGTACTAGATCACATGAAATCTGATCTTAATTCTCAATCACTAGAGAATTGTCTGTAATTTATCAGTAGGAGTACAATCTTATCATCAAATGCTCTCATGAACAAGCCATAACCTTGTGTTCTGACCCTGGCCACTGCCTAGGGACTCCTCCTACCACTCTGTCAGAGCTGTACATGCACCCTAAGGGAGGCCTTCATCTTCAGCTCCATCCTTCGCCGGATTTCCATTCCTGTACTTCATTCTTCTGCAGCACTGCTGCGCATGACACAGTTGGAATACTGTGGAACTACTAGCTTCTTCATCAGAACGCTTCTGGACAAGAAGTACACGCTGCCATATAGAGTCATGGATGCTCTGGTAAGTGCTAATATACAGTCATGGATGCTCTGGTAAGTGCTAATATACAGTCATGGATGCCCTGGTAAGTGCTAATATAGAGTCATGGATGCTCTGGTAAGTGCTAATATACAGTCATGGATGCCCTGGTAAGTGCTAATATACAGTCATGGATGCCCTGGTAAGTGCTA
>BEGY01000016.1:617476-799209 GCA_002335675.1 Chlamydomonas eustigma
AGTCATGGATGCCCTGGTAAGTGCTAATATACAGTCATGGATGCTCTGGTAAGTGCTAATATACAGTCATGGATGCTCTGGTAAGTGCTAATATACAGTCATGGATGCCCTGGTAAGTGCTAATATACAGTCATGGATGCCCTGGTAAGTGCTAATACGACTGCAGTCTGGAAGGAACTGTTTTGACAATCTACTGCCAAAGGCTGAGATATGTGAATGAATAACATTCTCATGGTGAGTACCAGGGCTAATGAAACATGTCTGACTGTAATCCTGGTTACCCGCATCAAGACTTCAAGTCTGAGTTATGATGCAACCATCACTACTTACTCACTCCTCTTAGGTGGATCATTTTGTTCGATTTGCTGATGATGAACGTCAGATGCCAGTAGTATGGCATCAATGCCTTCTGTGCTTTATCCAACGGTACAAGGATGAAGTGAGGCCAGAAGACAAGGAAGCTATCCGGAAGCTATGTCACGCCCAGCGCCACTATCAAGTGTGTGTCAGTTTCGTTACAAATACATTCCATGTCAATGAGCTAACAGACAAAAATACCTGGAAGAGGAGGGACATTCCACTTTGGATGGTCTGACGCTATCATTATTTTTTAAATGGCAGACTAGGGTGCTGAGCTGCCCCTTTCATTTTGTCAAAAAGATTTTGTGCACAGTCAGAAGAAAGGAACCATTTATTTGAACAAACAGTCCATGTTGAGAAGACTGTCGCATTCTGTCTTGATTCTTCTGTCATTCTTCTTAACTTCCTTTTTTTGCCCTGCATAACAGGTAACACCGGAAGTGATTAGGGAGTTGGATCATGGGAGAGGCAGAGGTAATGAGGTTATTGTCGGGGCCGCTTCTGTTGCATCAAGGTCTGGATTTTCTGTAATACAGCCTCAGCTTGGAAAAAATGTAGCTGAGCAGATAAAAGGGATGCCACCTGTTCCCATGATGGAAGACGAATGACACATTCTCAATACTTAGCCGCTAATCAAGATGCATTTTCCAAGGCTTAAGTCATTAAGCGTAAATGATTGTTCGCATCAGGACAAAGTTGTTTTTTTGGAGGACGCAACTTTCTCGAGTAGTGTGAAACTTCAAACTTGATTGGGTTTAAGCTCATTCATTTGGATTCGACATAACTCTGTTCTTCTTCTTATTTTTTATTTAATGTCTTTCTTTTAAGACAGATAGCTCCCATAAATCTACTATGATGGATGAGTCTTTTCTCGATCGACTTCTCGATCGTACTTGTGGTCTTCGGTCGAATATTGAGATGTGCAGACGTGCGAACACTGAAGGAGAACATTCGCATCAGCACTTGCTCCGAGATATACGCAGATATCATACGAGTGATAGTTCTTCACTTTCAGGAAAAGATACTCTCCTTCTAATTCTTCAGCTTACGCATGTTTTCATAAGAGCACAATAAGCATTGTCTCTTTATGGTACTTTTGGCGCTTAGCCACAGATCCTGGGGTTTGCAGCCTTGGGGAAGTATCCTACAGTCTCCCTTCCTTGTCCTTGTGCTTTTCTGCAACGCTTTGTCCTTTCTGTTACCATCAGCTGGTGAGCTGTCTCTTTCGGGCAGCTCATTATAGATCTGACTTCACTTCTTGAATAAAGTTCATAATTGAATCATGTTCATGAATCATTATGCACACCATTCAGGGGATCCGTTAACCCGATTATCCAGCTCATCTGATCACTCTGTAAGAAGACATGCGATCAGTACCTCCAATTCTTCTCTTCAAGCGCCCCTCATAGCAGTGGTAATTATCTCAGCCAATAGTACTGGTACCCTGCCACAGTATTCCTCCCCTGCTGGAGGAGAAACAGCTACATCTCAGCAGCAGCTGGGAGTACCAACCGTACATGACATGAGCAGTAGCGCCCCCCCTTTGACTTTAAATTCCTACAGTTCTGATTATTATGCACCCCAACCCTTTCAACCTATGTGCTTGGCCAGCGTCCCCAATGCGGGCATCAGCAACGACAGTGCCCCAACGCTCCCCACAGACGCCATATTGGGCACAGCCAGTCAAGCAGCATTAAAGAGTTGTCCAACTGTCATAGAATATTCTGTACCTCTGAGCTACCACTTCCAAAACTCACCTCAGGGTTTATCCCAGGGTCTAGATTCCAATATGGCGCTTTGTGCTACAATGAACATCGTTAACAACCAACAAGTGTGTGACCAGGATTTCATTAGAAGTAGAAGTTACCTGAACATGCACGAAGCTTGCATGTTTTGTATTTCTACAAAACTGTGTAATTTTGCAATTCATGACAAAGTGCATGGTCCTTCATCTAGGATCCAAAGTAGACTCTTAAAGGGAATCCAACATAATTTACTCGTTGTTGCCTAGCCTTCGCCTTCAACTACATCTTTCATGTGTATTTGAAGCACTAGCTCCTGTGCAACACATGCCCAGCATATCACTGATCTTCTTGATGTATGCATTCAAAAAAGAGCATGCATGCACCATAGAGCTGTGGGAGTCTGTAGTCTTAGTCAGCAGTTGCAAGAGCTCTAACAAGACACTTCTTCATACTTCTTCCTCAGGTAGCAACCAGGGGCTGGCAGCTAGTGTGGCACTTTCTGGACGACTCCTTGGGAGTAGGTTCTGTTCAGGGTGCTGTCCTGGTCCCTGGGTCAGGTAACATCCCAGTAGAGTAGATCACATTAGAGTAGACTATAAAGCAGGGTGCTGTCTTGATCCCTGGGTCAGGTAACATCCCAGTAGAGTAGATCACATTAGAGTAGACTATAAAGCAGGGTTCTGTCTTGATCCCTGGGTCAAGCAAGAGCCTAGGATCCGGCCTGTACAAGGTGCAGGGTAAAATAGGCATGTGCATTGGTGCAGGGTAATATAGGCATGTGCATTGGTATGCGCTTTTAATACTTACAGCAGAGGAATGTCAGAACTCAGAGGGTGTTATCAGATCGTCTGGTATTGTTCCAACTTCCAGTCAGGGACTGCTTTCTGCTGTACCTTAATTAGAAGCTGCCATAAATTTGCAGGGTTTGCGTTGCTCGTGGAAAACACAAATGACAAATGACTCACATTCATATAGCTGTGTAGCGGTCGTTTGAACCCCCCTACTTTGTTCACACCTGTTCATAGAAAGGCCAGTAACCCATACTGGGTCTCTGTATATTTCCTGGAGGGCAACCGCATGCTTAAATGTGCATATACCATCATAATTCCACCTCTTCTTTGCATTGCAATACGTCTGATCTGCAAGATCCAGATGGTATGTTACTGCACAGGTACAGGCTCTCCATTCCGCTTACTCAACACCTATGCAAACCCAAACTTGGTGGGAAATGGAGGGCAGCAGGTTATCGAATTCCAAGTAGTCAATCAGCTAAATCAGACAAGCAGTCAGATTAATAGCTACGATGACAATAGCCAGCCTGCATCTGATGTTACAAACAGTGCCACAAACCAATCACGACCACCCACGCTCCTGACTTTACCTAAGAATATCAGCAGCATGCAAAACAATGATCCAGGTACTAGTGTACCGCCTGTACTGGCCAGTAGTCATGGTGCCTGGGCTAACAAAGGCAGCTCTTCACTAGACATAGCATCAGTGTTCTTTAACGGTTATGCATGCAACAAAATACCTTCCAGCAGCTTCTTACTCCGGGACTGCAACACCGTGTCTTGGCATCAGTCTGTGCATTCTAATGAAGATAATACCAGTAGTGTTCTCCTTCCCTTAAACGCACAATCTGGCACTAGAGGGCAGCAGCAGCAGGAGTGTGTGTCAGTGTTCTGCTGTGAGGATGCATATACTCAGGGGCAGCCTTCCTCTGATTACGCCTCTTTAGGAGGTAGCTACAGTGAACCTCAGCTGCAGCAAGCAGGGAGTTGGAGCCCGGCTTCCCCTGCTGCTGCTACTGCTGCTACTGGGGCCACACGACCTGGCATCCTGTACGGCCTCCCCCCTGGGATCATGCATGCCCTTGTACTGCTAGCCACTCAGGTTCTAGCCTCAGCAGTACACAACAACAGCAACCTACTGCAGATCCCTTTCAATGGCAGCAGCTCCTTCAGTACGTCAGATGATTACTCTTTGTTATCAGAAGGAGTGACCTCTGAACTTAGACCTTCCTCTCTTCTCACACCACCTCCAAAGCAACAGGTCACCTGGGATGGGTCTTCCCCCAGGTCATCTTCAAGTGACATGCCACAGTCTTCACCCTCAGTAGTGGGAGCAGGACCCTCAGCTTTGGACCTGGGAACATACCTAAACACTGACCCTAATCGACCTCCTCAAAGCCCTGCTGGTATTGATGGGGGGGACACTGTTGCTTCTGCAGGCCCAGCCACAAGCCACTCATCAACAGAGGGAAATAACCAGATGCAGGCAGGGCAGGATTCTGCACCCAGCAGCAGCTCTCAGCAGCAGCAGCAGGGCTTGTCCAGGATGCTCCCTGCAGTCATCACGCCTCCCCTGGCCCTCCTGATGACTCTTTTAGGGATGGGAGTATTCTTCAGGGGACGGATTCGAGGATTCCTGATCAGGAAAGGATTGTCGGTCTCAGCTTTGCATGTGGATTTTAATTCTGAGAAGATTCTGAGAACAACAAGCAGCGATCTGCATAGTAGTTCTAAGGCTGCTCCCAAGCCTGCTTTACAGGAGGATGAGGTATCAAAGCAGAGTAGCAGCAAGGGCTGCCTTATTGATAAAAACAATTGCAGGACCCAGGCAAGCACACAGCAAGATAAACAACAGCAGTTGGATGACGAGGTCAGAGTGGCTGTAGTGCCCATAGACAGTACTGGTGAGGCATGTACTGTCTATAGGGATCAACATGCAAGTACGTCAGAGGATGGTGAGTTCCTAGGAAGGACTGACCAGGCGCCTCACTTGCTTGTGAGATGCAAAGAGCAGGCTATCAGCATGGAGAGTGACATACTTAATCAGGCGATTAACCCTGAGATAAGAGATGCGGAAGGCGGTGGAAGGCGTAGGCTTGTGACACCTTCGTTCCATGTGCCCTGCTTCAGCAGCAGTCTCTGTAGCATCCGCCTTCTTCCCAGCTGCCTTTGGCGGTCCACCACAGCCCCGGAGATCTCCTCTCCTGCAATGCTCCTTCCACTAACTTCTAGGGACGTTAAGAGCAATGCTGAGCCCTACCTGCGCTCCGAAAGATCTTTTCCACTCGTAGACATAAAACAAGCACCTCAGCTTCCTCTACAACATCAGGCTGGACTGGCAGTAGGCTGCACTTCATCACCCAGTTATGTGAAAGATGTGTCAGCTATCACAGGCTACCTTCAACACTTTACTGCTGCTGCTGCTGCTGGAAATGATACAAACAACAAACAGAAGCTGTTGGCATCAGCTTCTTCATTGCCTCTGATTCCCCTCACAGGGAGCAGGCAGTCAGCGTCCCCTCTCTCAGCTCCTGCAGCCTTCTTTGCCATACAACAGCAGGCGCGCATGAACCAGCTTGGGGCAGCTTCTCCTGCCCTAAATGGCAGTAGTGTGAGATCCAAATCTTATCATGGGCCTGAGTTTTCCTTTGTTAGTACAATCTGCATGGAAAGAGGGGAGGACAAGAGTTGCAGAGCAGATGGCCCTAATGGAGCGCTCATTTGTAAAACAATACAGCTTAGCAGTACAGATCAGACTGCTCAATCTGTATACCCCTTTGCAAGCGGTACATTGGTCAGCACCATGCCCCTTCACCCTCCCTCATCACCAGGCGCTTCATCCAGCTTCATCCAGGTGCTTACCTTCAACGATATGTGCTGCAACTTCTGGATGGTTGCCACTTTGAGGAGACGGACAATAATATAGGGCCAATGTATGCACAGCTCAGTAAATTTGTGTACATACTACACTGCTTTCTGCTTGAGTTCCTGGCAGAGAGATAATGTGCTCTGCATCATGCATGAATTTCTTACCTAGAGAGCTGTGTTGTTGGCCGTGAGCAGGTCAAACATTTCAAACAGGGTGAGGAGGAGGTATTGGCGGCTGGATTTGTGCCGGCGGAGCACATCGTGCTGGAAGGCAAGCTGGGTAGTGGGGCCTTTGGGACGGTGCGCCTTTAAACCCTGTACGCCATTGTGCATATTACATGACTTCAAATGTAACAGGGGGTCTCTTTCTCCAAGCCTCTTTGCAGAAGCTTTGTGTTTGACATGGACATCAGATTTGACCAGATCATTTTGAGAATGAGAATGTGCAGTCCTCACCACAAAAAGGCAATAAGCCAAACGGACCAATAAGCAAATCATGGAGCTGGGAGACATGGGTTCTCAGTGCATGCATGCATGTCTCCCCAGTGCATGGGTATTCAGTGCATGCATGCATGTCTCCCCAGTGCATGGGTATTCAGTGCATGCATGCATGTCTCCCCAGTGCATGGGTATTCAGTGCATGCATGCTTGTCTCCCCAGTGCATGGGTATTCAGTGCATGCATGCATGTCTCCCCAGTGCATGGGTATTCAGTGCATGCATGCATGTCTCCCCAGTCACCCTTCCCTCCCTCGCCTGACATTATGTCAGGTTTACAAGGCTCAGCTGCTGGGGATGTCTGCAGAGCGGGCCTGCCTGTCCTTGTGCGGAAATAAAATTGGAAGACACATTTCAATGACTGGCCACCCCGCTGGTAATCTAATTCTTGATCAGCCAGAGGCACGCCAGAGCTGTAACATACAGCAGGATGTCGGTTTAGGAGAACCGTCTCCACAGGGTTTAGGAGAACCGTCTCCACAGGGTTTAGGAGAACTGTCTCCACAGGGTTTAGGAGTACCGTCTCCACAGGGTGTCTGCAGAAAATTGTCTGTAGCAGTCAAGGTGGTACCTTTCATGACGGATGCCAACAGCTACGACACTAAGAGCTTGCTGGCCCTCAGGCAGGAAGTTCAGGTGGGGGTGTGTATAGTAAGTGGACTGCCTAGTAGGTTCAGGTGAGAGTGTGTATAGTAAGTGGACTGCCTAGTAGGTTCAGGTGAGAGTGTGTATAGTAAGTGGACTGCCTAGTAGGTTCAGGTGAGAGTGTGTATAGTAAGTGGACTGCCTAGTAGGTTCAGGTGAGAGTGTATACAGTAAGTGGACTGCCTAGTGTACATCCGTGAGGTAATGAAGAGGCACAAACAAATTCATGGCATGCCTTTTGTCTCAAAGGCTCAAGGAAGAATTGGTATAAATGACAAAGTAGCAATTCAGGCTGATGCCATCCCATGCTGTGATGAGTAATGTTATCAATTATATATTAGCATTGCCTAGCTTCTCCTGTCTGAGTGTTACATTATTTGTCATAAGCTGATTGCCTTTCTGGCGGTTTCGGCTATGACTATGTCAGGTCCTCAGCCGCCTAAGACATCCACACATTGTCCAGTTTCTGGGTGCCTACTTGTCACCTCCAAACGTTTGCATTGTGGAGGAGCTGGCGGAAGGTGGATCTCTTTACCAAAGATTGCATGGTCGAGATCACAGGGGGAAAAAGCAGCACCCCCCTCTTAGTTATAAACAGGTTAGGAAATTGCTGAAATCCTGAAACAAATTTTGAATTTGAAATGTCAGGCATTGACGATGTTGAAATCCTGCTTTTAAAAAACCCTTTTGAAACGTCGTTTTTGTGTCTTGTGCCTGGTGAGATTTTGTGCAGGGACTACTATGGATTAGGCCTGCTTTCATTGAAGCTTGAGCTGTTTGTTGCAGGTGCTGCAGCTAGGTTGTGACATAGCCAGCGCAATGGATCATCTACACCCAGGCATTGTGCATCGTGATCTTAAGCCTCAAAATATCCTGCTAGACAAGTGAGGACCACTCAAGCTGTTCTCAGAGTTCGCTTCAGGGCTGAACATGCCAGCCATGATTTTCTAGTATGTAGGACATTTCAGAGTACTCAATTCTGATTTTGGTTGTAACATGGTGGATTTATAGGAACGGTCGGGCAAAGGTATGTGACTTTGGGTTGGCCAAGATGAAAGATGGAACCTGGCTGAGCACCAAGAATGTCCATGTTGGAACCACAGCATTCATGGTGAGCTTCAGAAGGCTGCATAACATACTTCTCTTTTGGGATGATTCTGTTTCGTTCCCTGGCAAGTTTTTCTGCATGCCTCTTTTTGTCTTCATAGTCCATAGGAAGGTCAGGGCCATGCCCCATTTCATGCCTGAGTACAGGCACCTGAGCAATTTGAGGGCCATCAAGTGAATGAGAAGGTGGACGTGTACGCATTTGGGATCCTCATGTTTGAGTGCATGAGTGGGCATCAAGCCTGGTCAGACCTGGAGCATCCCATGCAGGTAGAGAGTATGGCAGATTTCTATCTCATCAGGCACATGCATCGATGCCCCAGTCCAAATAAATGTAAGTTATATGGAGGCTCTACGGCTATGGCGTTAATGCGTTAGTGTGTCCCTTACTTGTAACCGCTGTCAATATATATATTTTTTAGTGATGGTATAATAATAATAATAATATAATGATATAATAATATTATTGGTATAATAATTATAATTATAACTAATTATTTTAAACGTCACATTTTGACGTTTTTAACAATGTCGTTATAATGTCCGTACACATGAAAATGTGACGCGAAAATGTAACGTTTTTCGGTGACGTTATTTTTATTTTTCGGTGACGAGTCTTCTTCTTCTTCGGTGATGAGTTTTTTTTAATATTGATGATTTTTTTTAATTATATAATTATTAATTATTTTAAAAGTGATGAGATTTTATCAGCATAATGTCATAATCATAATGATACAATACATGCCTATTATTGGTTTTTAAATGCAAATATGTTTAAATTATTTTAAAAGTGATGAGATTTCGGTGACGTTATTTTTTCGGTGACGAGTATTATTTGTCTTTTTGTGCGCTCTAAATTCCATTACTCTCACTCTTGCCTTATTTTTTGACTCGCTGCAGATAATTTTCAACGTTGGGGTGCATGGACGTCGCCCTCCCCTCCCAAGCACTTGCCCAAAGACGATGGCCGATCTCATACAGCAGTGTTGGACAGAGGATCCTTCTCAAAGACCTTCCTTTGGAGTCCTGCTACTGACATTGCAGGTTTGTTTTGAATTTGAATTGAATGCAATACTACAAACTTCTCTTGCATGTAAGGTGCGGTCCTGTATCCTGCCCTAAAAAACAACATAATGCCGCACATAGGAGCACATATCCTCTCTGTATCTTCCTTACTGGCGTTTTTTGTATGCAGGGGATGCTTCAGCAGAGCGAGGAGGCTGTTACACCAGAAATCATGTGATGGCAAAGTCAATGATAATGGATGATAGTGGATGATAGTGGATGATAATGCCTCCAGATACTCCATCACTAGGGTTTTAATTTGACCTACATACCCTGATGATCTTAATCTTCTATGCAAATTCTTTGCGATCATCTGAAATGCATTATGCCCCCAAAGGACAATCCTCGTGAGCTACTTTGGGTTTGACTAGCATGCCAAAGCTTGTTATGATTTCTACAGCCGTACGACATTGGTTTGAAAATAGAGAGGAGAAAAACCCTCTGACGTCCTAAATGTGATTTGAAAAGACCTGCTTAGTTGCATCCAACCAATATTAAGTTAGGAGCAATTTCGTTCACCAGCTAGAGAAGATATCTGCCAGAATGTCCTTGCATTCTTGAATCTCCTCCTCCTCAATTTGCCTAAGTCTGGGAGATGCGGGAGGTTTGTGATGTACACTGCTGCTACTGAGTGGCCTTCCTGTAGGAATGATGTCATCCTCATTCTGTCCCTCCATGCCTTCACTATGGGGAACACCGCCAGAGAGGGTATCGAGCCCTCCAATGCCTCCTTTCAAAGTCAGCAAATCTTTTTCAATAGTCAAGGGCCTCTCTGCTTCAGCCAGCTGTTGATTGGACAGTGGATCTTCAAGCAGATCATGGCTTGAAGCTACTGCCTCCTGCATAGTAGCTGCCTCCTCACCTGCCAAGTCCACTTCTTGCACAGTCAAGATGAGTTTGAGGCCCTCTGAGCTAGTTAGACTGCTGGTTTCTTCACCAGCGGAGCCTCCAGATGATGGCAAGAAGCAGACTTGATCCTCATCGCTCAAAACAGCTCTGTTGAAACACTGGATAGCATTGGCAGTAGTATCCCCACGGATGTAGACAGATCTCTTGTGATCAGCAGCACGTGATGAGGCCGCAGCATGTGCATTCGAAGGGAGTAGTAGGCGGATTATGCACAAGGTATCAGCAGCAGGTGGTGGTGACGCTGTTTCTGAAGACACCTTCTCAGCAGCGTCGGCTGCAAGAGCAAGATGAGCACAGCTGCCAACTTTCTGGTTTGGGGATGAGACCTTGGAACCTGCTCATGTGACATTGATCGGCAAACAGGAGTTTCTTTTAGAACTTGGTTCCAGCATAAATTGCAAGCTTGAGACATCTTGTGAGAACCTCTGCATGTTGTACTTACACTTCACTATGTACAATTATTGCTCAAGTTATACAAAACAGAAAGGATTTCCATGAACTCTCACCCTCCCCTCCATCTAGCCCGACCTCTTTTACCGCGAATCCCACATCAGTCTCTCCTTCAAGCTCAGGCAGTGCAGAATGCACAATATTTTTCTCATTCAGCAAGTGCTTTAGCCTTCTTGCCTCCGCCTCTAAAGCCAATTTATCTCTCTCCAATTCCCTGACCCTTTGGAGCATTCCGCAAGCTTCCTGGCGCTTTTGATCTACCTGCAAATAAATGGCCATCACAATGATGCCTAACGTAATTTTATGAATCACCACCATTTAAAAGCATGATGCACTTATGTTCTAATTCACAGCCTTCTGGCATTATACTTAAATGTCTAGGATGAGGGTGTATGCCAATCCCTCAAGAGTCAACCAAATTGTTTACTGCACTCTGCACTCAGCTGTACCGATAAAGCGGTGTGCTTTGTACAATTTTGTACTAATTAGGCATGCTTGTAGCCCGCACCTGTACTCTCAATCTGCCACACTCCTCCTCTAGGTCCCCAACTCGATCCTCCATGTGGGATCTCTCCTCCAAGCCAGCGAATAAAGCATCGAGCGCAGGTCCATTCTGCAGAGTATACTGCAACACAGCAGACTCTGTATCCAGGTCAGGCTCTGGAGCAGGTGTGGCAGGAGGTGTGAAGTTTGAGGCCATGCTCCCAAAAAAACGGTCAAAGTAAGAGGAGTGGTTTCGCTGCTGCTCATAGCTGTGTGATAATATGACAGAGGCAGCTTCTGACAGAGGCTCTGCTTGTGAGGAGGAGGGCTGTCTGGTGACGGTGGTTGAGTAGTTAGGAAGCAGTTGCTGCTGATGGTTTTGGTGGTTTGAGGCAGACTCTATGGCCTGTGAGGAGATAGTATAAGGCACTCAATGTCAGACTTGATGGATTAGCTTGGATGAATGAAGACCAACAAATCATTCTTCAGGAACAAGAAATGAGGTCCTTTGAAATGAGAAGGAAATGAGGGCCTGCCCTGAGCAGGCCAACAGAAGTAACACTTCATAACAACTTATACAGCTGACACGTCACCTTTCCAGACTTGCACGAGTCCCTGATTCTGTGACTTCCACTGCCTCAATACGCTTACTTGAAGCACGAGGGCAGTCTCATGAAGCCGTTGCAGCTGCCCTTGACTGTGATGACTCCCTCCTGCTCCACCGCCTCCACCATGGCTCCTCCTATGCTGCTGCTGCTGCTGCTGCTGCTGAGGATGATGACAGGTGTGGCTGCCACTGCTGTAATGGTGGGGATGAGGATGAGGATGGTGATGGTGATGCCTATGAGAACTCCAGGTAGGTGAGGTGCCAGGAGGCAATGGAGATGCAAGCAGTTGCTGCAGCAGCTGTGTTGAGGAGGGATGGCCGCTTCCATACGTCAATATGCTCCCCCTAGGTGAAACTGACAACGAGCTGCTCCCCCTTTGCTGATGATGGTGACCTGGCTGATGTGGTCCAAGCCTGCTGTGGGGACTCCCTTGATACATACCAGTGTTGTAGCGAGGAGGCGAGACAGAAGGCTCAGGGTCCCCTCTGCACTGCTGAAGAGTCCAGGAGCTTGTAGTTGTGGCTGGAACTAAAGCATGGTGGATGAATGAAGGGGATCTAGATCTAGATCTGTGCCTTCCTCCAGGACTCACAGCAGGGGATCTAGGGATTCCCTGTGGCAGCTGACTCTGCTGGCTATAGGGAGCAGATGCATGCTGCTGCTGGTTGCCACCTGCTGCACGGCTCCTGCTGCCATGGCCAGATGCTGCTTGTACTGCCTCATCTACCACAGTGCTGAGCGCAATCTGAGCACCACTCTGTGAGTTTTCATCAGCACAGTATTGACGACGATTATGACGGCGCCCTTGGTGGTGATGATAGTGCTGTGCGGTGTGAGAGGGTGGCGAAGAAGTCTGGCTGACCTGTTCTCTTAGTGCTGCGGACGTTGTTGCCTTTTGGGTGGAATCTGTGATGATAGGCCTTTGATTGTGTTCATCTGCAGAGAGCTGGCAGGTGGCCGCATCAGACAGTTGAAGTGTGGAGGGTTGTGACTGCTGGCAGGTGGCCACATCAGACAGTTGAAGTGCGGAGTGTTGTGACTGCTGGCAGGTGGCCACATCAGATAGTTGAAGTGTGGAGTGTTGTGTCTGCTGTGATGCTGCAGTCTTCAGCTCTGCATTGCTGGCTGGTGTTTGGGCTTGATTAGAGGAGCCCTTGCAGATTTCAGAACAAGCAGAGGTGGATGCAACCATGTACTGATTGAGGAGGTTGCATGGATCTGTGTGACAACTGGCTGACCCCTCAACAACGCAAGGAGTTACAGCTGTTGTGGTTGTATCGTGGTATGTATGGACCTGCACCTCATCTTTACCCTTCACACCATGGCCTTGCACGTTTCTGAGCTCCACAGAGGACACATTATGCAAGGGAGGGGAGGGGCCTGGATTCAAACCTAGTTGCAGTGCAGGCATTGCAATTGGAGCGGGCAACTTGAAGTCTTTGATACTAACTGATACTAACTGATCATCAGGTACGAGAGATTTCCCCTCATGGGCTGACTCCTCCAGCTCATTACTAAGGGCTCTGACTACGCTGTGACTACTTGAGTTGGAATGCTCACTCTTGCTGGAGAAGCCTCCTTCAGCTACATCCTTCCCCATTTCCGCTGCTATGCCTTCACCAGACAGTACAAGCCCTTCGTAGTGCATGGGTCCCTTATCTGGCCAGCGCACCTTGCCTGATGTCAGCATGACTGACTGAGTCTTAAGGACATGAACAGAATCAGCAACAGCGGCAGTCTCTTGTATGCAATCTAAAGTGCTGCTTCTACCAGAGTACGCAGCAAAAGGCGTCTGCTGAATGTCGCACCCTGCAACAGCAGCAGATGTAGAAGCAAAGGACGCAGCAGCAGCAGCCTTACGGCCCCCGGTGATCCCTGTTGGATCTGTTGGCCCTGTTGGATCTGCTGTCTTGTTGCTCATCTTCCTGTTAGAGTGCACCTCATCCTTATTTATAATGCTACGCTCATCACTCTGTGCAACATCTTCCGTCCTGCCTCCTAGAAGAACTACCTTCGCAACAGCACCCTCCTCCATGCTGGCCACGTCATTATGTGTCAGCTGTCCATCTGTGCTAACTGAACATGCCTGATTATGAGTCATACTTTCAGTAGGTTGCTCAGATCTAAACCCTTGCTCAGATCTAACCCCTTGCAAAGGATCTGAAGCAAGTTGTAAGGGATCTGATTCTGCACCTGGTTTTGTGAGCATGTCTGGTGGAGATCTTATGGAGTTTCCATCTATTACTTTATAGGGTATTGAGGGTTTAGTTACCTCTGGCTGCACTCTCAAGCCTACATCAAGGAGGCTCTGCTGCTGATGCTGAGCCAATGCTTTTCTCAGCAAGCCTGCACCGCCACCGCTGTCACGGGATTTAACAAGTTGCTCTGGGGACAGTGATGGGTTCGCTCTGTTAGAAGGGAGGCATGCCCTTGCTTGATTACTGCTGTGGATTTCAGACCCAGAGAAAGCACTGCTACCAGGCACCACAAACCCTTTCACACTTCCAGATGGAGAGGAGGCCCTTGAATTGCGAGGGCTGGGCTTTCCTCTTTGAGTCTTTTTTAAAGCTGTTGATCCAACAGGCAGAGAAGGCACTTTATCGGATAGAGCGTGGCCTCTTGTAGAGTATTTTAGAAGGTGGTAGCAGCTGTCACTGACTGGCTGGAGGTTGTTGAGTTGCAACTTGGAGAGGTTGACAGAACATGAATCTACCCCTGTTTCAGGTGTAACGACATTCCCTGAAGACTTGCAAGCATGAGTATCAGCATGAGTCAGAGAAGTGTGTTGCTGAGCTACAATCTCAGTGACTGATTCAGGGGTCTGGACCTGAGAGTGGTCAGGCCTTGAAGTACTAATTGAAATGTTTGACTGATCTCCACAAACGGCAGCAGCAGCAGCAGCAGGAGGAGCAGGAGATTGAATCTGATCAATAGCTTTGGGCTCAGATAATAGGTTTTGAATATGTGCTGAGGCAGGTGGTACTAGTACAACACAATCTGTGGCAGACTCTGCTGTTGTTATCATTGCTGCTGGGACAATGTCTGAGATACTGATGCAGGGATCTGATGCTTCCATTCCAGCACACACAGAAATAGCTGCAGACGTATGGGCTGCATTCCGTGTTAAGAGCTCTGCAGCAACACTCACACCTGCCTCATGTTCAATGGGGCCCTTATGCCCATTTCTGCAGGCTACAGCTTCCCTGCAGCTCCCCTGCTGTACATCATTACAATTGGAGACATTTTGGTCCACAACCACTCCAAGGACACTATGAGAGGCGCCACCAACTGCACTAGTCTCTGTATCTGCTGTCATGATGCTGCTATGAGCAGTACGTGTAGTCAAAGAAGAGAGACCTATAGCTGAGGAGCTGTGGGAGGTCCAGTTTCCTGTTGCAGGGTCAGAATCTACAACATCCACTTTGCTGTCATGCTCCGCCTCGGAAACTCCGTCCTCTAGGCTGAAATGATGCGGATGAAATGGTGGGGCTGAGATGGAGAAGGAGTGCTGACTAGGAGCACGTCCGGAGGTGTCCTTGCTGCCTGTATCAGCAGCAGCAGCAGCAGGTGGTGGAGATACACCTTCAGCAGCAGCAGCAGCAGCAGCAGCAGCAGCAGCAGCAGGTCGTGGAGATACACCTTCAGCTGCAGAACATGCTTGTTCATACAGCATTTGTATGTGCTGTAGCTCAGCTGTGAGGCTGCGCACTTGAGCTTTGAGTCCTTCTCTGTCAGCATCCACAGCTCGTATCTGATGAGCCATGAGGTCTCGCTCGTACTGCATCATGCGCATGGCGAGGTCCTTGGCAGAGGCCTCCTTCTGAGCCTGGGGCAAGAAAAGGAGGTGGGTATAGAGACTGTCATAGACATGGGACTTTATTGGTTAACTTGCAAGCAGATACGATTTATATCACAAGTTATTGAAGATTACAGAACAGCGGTATGCATACAGCTTGGGATTTGGTCCAGGAGGGTGCTTGTAAAGGGATGAATGATTTGGGTACCTTCTCTACTGTGTCCTGTGACTGGGATATCATGATAGAGAGTTGAACAGGTGAGGGCCTGGAGAGCCTTGCAGAACATTCTTGA
The DNA here is from genome assembly GCA_002335675.1 of Chlamydomonas eustigma. Lineage (NCBI taxonomy): Eukaryota > Viridiplantae > Chlorophyta > Chlorophyceae > Chlamydomonadales > Chlamydomonadaceae > Chlamydomonas > Chlamydomonas eustigma. The sequence continues at coordinate 633,094 of BEGY01000016.1, forward strand.
TCTGTTCCGTCTTGGCACTTTCTTGGAGGCATCAAAGTCATCCTCACAGGGCTCTTGGGAAGTGGCGTGGTTGCAGCATCCCAAGGTATTGTTGGTGATGCACGCGGTGAAGCTGCCAGAGCAGCGGGAGTATTTGTTGTATGAAAACAGCCTGAAAGACCCCTCAGATCTGGATCAATGTCCATGTTTGGACTTGTACTCATGTCTTTTGCAGTGAGTTCTGTCCTGTTTGGGCTGCTGGGAAGACCTGACTGTACAGGAGTGACAGCATAGACTTACAAGATGTTCTTACAAACATCAAACACTAGTTGTCAACGTTAACGAAGTCCATAAACATTCAGGCACAGGGCTGTCTGTATCTGCACGACATCCTCATGATACACATACAAACCAGCCGTCGTCCTAGAAACTTTGCTATCATCCAAAATAAAGACCCTGACCTTGCACAAGTCCTTATTTCTTTGTTTACGCGTGACAAAGTGAATGCGGCCAAACTATTTCTAAATATTACTCTATTAGGGTTGTGAATCTTGTCGATAACAATTTGATTGGATCTGAGCGTGTAAGCTGTCTTCGGCACAATGTAGTAAATGAAAGCAACAAATACTTCGAATTTACGAGGATCTACACCGTGATGATTGGTTAAGACTTTGATTGATGCCGGGAATCAAATTATTATAAGTCCATACCTCGATTTAAATAGGTAGGTCTTGACCCTTTTTAGCATGACTGTCTTAATCTTAAATTTTGGCTTCAAATATAGGTAGGTAACATCACATTTCGAAACATGTATGATGAGCAGGGAAATACTTCCTCATGAATATATACATTCTTCTCATTTAAACAGAAAGTTTGCTCATGTAAGACTTGCAAACAAAGCAAGGCGCAAACCCAAAATATCATGAATAACTGTCATCCTTACTAACATGGACTGGCTGTCGCCATACGTTTTGGCAATCATGGATTCAGGGCCTACACCATATCCAGTGGGTGTCATGCATGGTTAAACAGCATCAACAGAGCATTAATAGGATACAAGAACATCCACAATCACCTGGCCCATATGCATAATGCAGCAAGCACAGGAGGCCTCCATAAGCTGACTGGCTGTCTCCATAACTCTAAGGACACATAAATAAACAACGCTGGGAACTGTTCTCCAAGAATGCACTCTGCCGCTTTACACAATAGCTTTGCACATGCAAGAATCGCATATTAAGCAATGCTTAGACCCATAATGTCTATGAAGATGGCGTGGCCAGCTAGTTAGCTAGGTATTTCTAATGAATCCATAAATAAGCTCGTCTGATAGCTTTTCTGAAATGTGTACCTGCTTTGTGCAAAAGATATCTTGTAAATCCTGCATTACTTGTTACACTCATCATGAGTAACTTTCATCCTCACTAACAACGACTAGAGACGAGAGGAGGACGGCTCGGACGAGTCTAAGTAAGATAAATAAGCGTTGTTTTTCTCTATTCGCACCCTTAAATCGAAATCTGTTTCACCATAAACCTAACCAACCGAAGATGTTTTTGTTTTATTTGGCACTTTCTAGAGACACTGTTGTGCATGGATGATTTGTAGGAAAAATGAAAATGTAACGGAATCACTAGTGCAGAGGGAACTGTTAGGAAATACCGCGTTTGCAGCAAAGACTGCGATTACAGCAAGAAGGTAACCCATATTTCTTTCATATACTTGATACTTGACGCTCCATATGATCAGACTATTGTCAAATAACACCAGATTGGCTGGCCTGCAACTAGATGGCAGTAGGCTGCTCAAGAAAACACACCGAGGTGCTGTAACTGGGCTAGATCTTGATCGAGCAGAGCATAGGTACCTTCTTTCTGGATCAGCAGATGCAACAGTGGCAATTTTTGACATCCAACAGGATCAGAGTGCAGTCTCCCAGGTAGGAGATCGAACTGAGCACACATGTCACAACAAGTGGATGTTATAAATTTTATGATACGGTACATTTGACACCATGGCGCCCTCAAAACTGCTTATTACATTTGACACCATGGCGCCCTCAAAACTGCTTATTACATTACTTCTTACCTATGTAATGTTTCCATGATCAGAAGGGAGAACATGTGCTATCACGACGTCTCTTAACTGAGTGTGATAACGTCCCATGTCTGATGCAAGATTGTAACCCACACCAAAAGATCTACATGACATAAATAATCTACTTGAACTCTACTTCAAATTTTCAGTCTCAGGCACCCACAGAGTCAGCTGAACTGGGAGAGCATCAGCCCCTTGTTTTCATTGAGAGACTGGTTGCAGGCACAGCTACATTCAGAAACAGACGAGTCACGCAGGTACCTGAGGGAGATGGACATCGTTACAGAGTCTCATGTGTCTGTTGGTATACCGTGGACTCTGGACTCTTTGTCACTGGTTCCTATGACAAGACCATCAAAGTGTGGGACACGAACAGGTGAAATCTGAATTAGCCTACTTCAAGCATTTCCTTTACACTGGAAAGTACTCTTGATTCCGTCATGGCCTCCAAGTATTCCAAAGCTACTACATTGTACGATACGATCGGTCTTGCTGCTCTCAAAATGACAGCATCGCGAAGCTTTATGGTGTAAGTAACATTAGCGATTACTGTTTCCTCCAACTACCTTATTATCAGTCAGCAGGTAACATATACCTTCACCTTATTATCAGTCAGCAGGTAACATGTACTTTCACCTTATTATCAGACAGCAGGTAACATGTACCTTCACCTTCACAGCCCCTGTAATGGCTGCTGCCATGTCCGCCTCTGCAGCAAACCACACGCTTATTGCGGGGGCCTGCCAGCATCGAGATGTGCTCCTCTGTGACCTTGGCAGTGGCGCCTTTTCCCACACATTGGCAGGTCATAGGTGTGTAACTCCTTGCAAACTAGCTGCTTTCTAATAGTATGTGTGCTCAGTAGCAAGACCGTAAAACAGGCATAACTAAGACTTTAATATTTATGTGAGTGCATGACTTATGACTGAACTTCAAGCTAGTATTGCAGACTATGTGAGTGCATGACTTATGACTGAACTTCAAGCTAGTATTGCAGACTATGTGAGTGCATGACTTATGACTGAACTTCAAGCTAGTATTACAGACTATGTGAGTGCATGACTTATGACTGAATTTCAAGCTAGTATTACTGACTATGTGAGTGCATGACTTATGACTGAACTTCAAGCTAGTATTACAGACTATGTGGCATTTGGATTTGCTCTGATAGACATGCAATGTATTTTGTTGCAGAGAAAGTGTCTGTTCTTTGGCATGGTCTCTCAGGAATGAGTTCGAGATAGTGACAGGTGACTCTTGTGGGCAGGTAAGCTTGCGGTGAGCGAGTTATAATGTTACGAATCTTTTTATGTTTCATGTGCGCTGTTGTGGTTTTGAGCCACGTTGTAAGAATTCCCTGCTCAGTGCAAACAGTCCCTTTCCAATCATTTCATGCGCAATATCGAGCCTCCAATACATTTATGTGTATTCTAAGCTTGCCTTATCACTTCAGCCACACATCACTTCGATCTTGTTTATATGAAGGTACGGGTATGGGATCTTCGGCGACCTGGTTGTCTGCATATCCTAGACATGAACTGCACTACCAAGAAGGCTGCTGCATGGCAGCAGCAGCGGCAGCAGCAGGATGTGGCAGATGCAGCAGCAGGCAGAAGGCGGCCCTCGGCTACTGCTTCAGCCTATGACAGTGGTGGTAGAGATGCCTCAGGCGACGCCCTTAGTTCTGAATCAACACATATTGTTAGGGAGATGGTTCCCACAACTCACATTCCTGGCTCACAAGGGAGTACTAGGCAAAGACTTAAAAACATGCCTAGTATTAGCAAGGATGCTGGCGTACTCCTAACTCATGTTCGCCCTACAAAGCGAGCCAAGGGAGATGACGCAGGTCTTGCATCCTTGCCTGATGTATTTCAGCAGAGTGGTGGGTCGTTGAGTTGTGTTGAGACATCCATTCAAAGCTTAAGCCTTTAAGAATGTCCATCTAAAAAGACTTATCATATCACAGCGCTTGCAAGGGCAGTCCCCACTGCAAAGACTGCTCAGAAAGATATTTTTGTTTTATTTAGGTAGAGAGGTAGACCATAACTCTTCGACAAATTCATGCCTCAAATAAAGGTTTTTGCTCTGCAGGACTTTCCTCCTCCTTAATGCTGTTGGCGTCGTGCATTGTGTCTTCTGCCTTCTTTGCAGACAGTTTCCTCCTCCATTCATATGTACTGGCAGAGTCTTCTACTTCTACCACATAAAAGAGTAACCATGAGATCCCCTCCATGTGTTAGGAAGCTCCCTTCTCTCCCTTAAGTCGCATGACAGCGCTGTTCTGGCAGTGATGCCCACACCAGACGGATTGCACTGGTTGACTCTAGGTTCTGAGGGCCGGTTGAGACAGTGGGATGCACTTACCTGGCACAACCGCCTGGTCTCATACCCTTCTTTGCGCCTTACTAGCAACCCTGCAAGCCATGTCATAAGTGGCTCCTCAACCATCATCAAAACAAAGCAGCTTGCAGTCACTCCTGATGCCAGGGCTTTGTTTTGTCCTACAGCTGGAAGCGTGCAGGTAAGGAGTCTGTCACACAAGGGTCAATTTCATTTCAGTTTCTTCAATGCTGCGGCTCTCTTACTTTTTTGTTTTTGCCTAGTTTAGGATGCAATTGTATGAAGCCCTTAGCCAGAGATGAGGCAGTAGAATTGATGACAGAGCCTAAACAACTGGCTTTTTGCTTGCACTCAACATCTGCAGTTGCACGTGCTGATACTGCGGTCATACATACATTCATCATTTGCATACTTATGCCTTGTTTCCAATTGGGGCATTAACTGTAATGTGGTAGGTGATTAATGTTCACACTGGACGTTTGAATTCAGAGCTTCAACAGGGTCACTTTGGAGGCGTGACTTGTTGCATATTTGATCAAGGCACGGACAGTGTGGTCTCAGGAGGAGAGGATGGTCAAGTGCTGTTCTGGTCAACACCAGAGGAAGATTGAATTATGTCGTATGTAAACGCTGGGCTCTGGAATATAGCACAGGATAGAATTAAATGCATTTGGAACGCAACTTGAGTAATAAGGACGTGATCTAAGAACTAGTCCAAATCATGAAAACTACTCAAATGTTACTCTACTTGCAGAGAAATGCATAAATATTGTACTAGTGGCAAGTAATGTCATTGGGTATTGTTGTAAAATATTGCTGTGACAACTTTTTGAGAGTCATTAAAAGTGTTAAGAAGAGATCATCATGATCCTTTTCATGACAACCTCCCCACATGGCAGCCATTTTAGATTAACGTGAATTACTGTTGACGCCCTCTACTGGATGTCCCATCCCAAGGACCTAGGGCTCCAGAGCTGGCAATATCAGTGGAGGGTCTACTGGGTGAGATGACGCCTGAGCGCTCTATGGAATGACGCCCAGTCTTCATTGTGTTCCGCCCAGATCCTTTCCTCAGAGCCACAAAGGAAGGCCTGGATCTCTCCTGTGTCAATATTGACAGCAGAAGGGAAAGTCAGGGGGGAAATGATATAAGGATAGTCTAACACCCGCCAGTATGGAGTGCGGATGGCTGCACTCTGAATTACTTATATTTCCATATCTTATGTGAGCAGCAGATCAGAACTTTCCACAAGTATAGACGGTACAAGCTCACATCAATTATGTGTGTCTGTTTTTCAACATAAAAAAAGATGTTTTAATTGCTGTCATGATCAAACCCCTAAACCCACCAATCCTACAGGCAGCTCCTCATAAGCCACAACCTCATCCAAAGAGGGTCCATCCAGGCCACTGATGTACATGTCCATGTTAGTCTGTGGCTGCAAGGGGTCGTGGAGCAGACATAGCTAAATATAACTCCATAGGACTCGAGGCCAGCACATGATATGCAAGATATGAACACATGCGCCAACTTCAACTAGTAAACTGGAAATCACAAACAAAATTTTGTTTACCCTACTTCATATCCCTTCAATGCAGTGAACATCATCTGTACCTAGCATTCTAATGAATAATGTGAAGCATGAAGCATGCATAAATTTGTATTTACTATTTCGGAAAAGCGCTAAACCATTAAAAGTAGTTATCCTCACTCTGAGGCTTTTAGCAGGGCTTGGTGCCCGTGATGTACCACACGTGTACTGCTTCTGTACATCGCGGATCTGGCCACACAACTCATCATAAGAAGGAGCAGCAATGAATGGTGGCGGTCGACTTCGGATGAGGTATTCTGCGGTAGGAGGCGGCAATGGGGGTGCCTGCTTCTCTGCTGCCTGCCGTGTTGTGATGTACATCCTGAGTGCAGATAAGAGAGTACAGTACAATCCTGTCAGCACCCATGACTCCTTGGGAGATATTCCAAGACCTAAAACCCTAAAACACACTACATAATAAAAGAAACTTAATATACCCTGACCTGACCTGACCGCCATTCTTCTGTAGTGCACATTTGTCGTCTTTTTGTACGCACCTTGCTAATTTGGGAAGCACAGGGATTGGGATGCTTTCTCTCAGTGCCGCCATGTCCTCAAACCTAGTAGGGGCTGGTGCAGCATACTGCAAGGACTGAGTCTCCAAAATTGTAGTGCCTGGAGAGTGTCTGTTGATCTGGGCTTGGGCTGGGGAGGATAGAACCTCATATGGCACTTCAAGGGCTTCCTCAGCTTGTCCCCCTTTAAAATCCATAAAACATGTCTCCTTTGCATGATGCTGCTTAACTATATAAATGAGTTTCATGCGTGATTTACTTAAATCAAGGCTATGACATGCGGAATATTGCTAGGTCTACATGCTGGATCAGGCGCTGTAGATTCCAGGTTATCCCCCAGGGAAGAAAGCAACAAATTACAATAAGACTTACCTCCCAGCCCCTGCTCTCCCTCAACTCCTTGGACTGCAGTGATAAAGGTAGCATTGCGTTCATCTTCCTCCTCAAGTAGCCTAGCTCTGAGCACATCAGGGTCTGGGACGACAGTTTCAAAAGAGATTAGAGGTCCCTTGAGGAGAGCCTCTCGCATGCGGCTATCAGCCACAACTAGATGATCCAAAATGGAGTCCAGGGCCTCTAAATCACCTGTAGTCAACATTAAAGGGGTACATTAAAGGCGTTCGTTGCTGCACCTTGGAATGCTGTTCATCCCTTTCCCCTCCCTCTCACCATCTGGTGGTGGTGAGGCTCAGGACTGTTAACTTAGGAACAGATTAAAAGCTTGTAAACAGTAGGTTGAGCACTGTGATGAGAAGATGGAGCACTTAAATTGTAATGGCCATGCTGATGGTCAACAGTACACATGAGCTACACAGCAAGCTGCACTCACCAACACTTGCAGTCTTCCATTGTGATTGCATAGACTCAACACTCGCATCCTTAGCTTGACCCGGTCTCATTTCTGCATTGATAGCTAGGGCCTGGATGATAGCCTGCCGCACAGCTGTAGGTGGTCCCATTCGCTCAGGTGCCATGTCAGAGGCTTGGGGTGCAGATTGTTGAGCTGAGTGCCCGCCTGCAGAAAGCAAGCCATGCGATGCATGGTGTCTCTTGATGTATGCAGATGGACCCCGTGAGCGGGGGATGAGTGAGTGATGCCAAGACATGTACTCTGATGCAGCGGCTGCTCCAAGTGGGGGGAGCAACTTAGGTAGAGGGTGGTTCATTTGGATGTCACCAGGTGTCAGCTGGGGTTGCTGCCTATTGTTGTTGGAATCCATGAGAGGATCTGTGAATGAGGTATCCACAACCAACAAAAGATTCAGAGTTCCTGAAGTTCATAGCTCAGCAAAGGCTAATATCAGGTAAGTTCATAGCTCAGCAAAGGCTAATATCAGGTAAGTCCATAGCTCAGCAAAGGCTAATATCAGGTAAGTCCATAGCTCAGCAAAGGCTAATATCAGGTAAGTTCATAGCTCAGCAAAGGCTAATATCAGGTAAGTTCATAGCTCAGCAAAGGCTAATATCAGGTAAGTTCATAGCTCAGCAAAGACTAATATCAGGTAAGTTCATAGCTCAGCAAAGGCTAATATCAGGTAAGTCCATAGCTCAGCAAAGGCTAATGTCAGGTAAGTTCATAGCTCAGCAAAGGCTAATATCAGGTAAGTTCATAGCTCAGCAAAGGCTAATATCAGGTAAGTTCATAGCTCAGCAAAGGCTAATATCAGGTAAGTTCATAGCTCAGCAAAGGCTAATATCAGGTAAGTTCATTTCTACCATTCCTCAGTAGTTGACATTCTGAGCACTCTCATAAAAACAAATGTTAAAAACGTTACAAAAACTTGATCGTTGGAGACCTGCTAAACACATTTAGACTGAGAAAGAGTGCAGCAGGCACTTTAGCAGTACAGATGTGGCAGTACTGACCTCCTGAATGGATTGCTCTGGACCTTTGGCTAGCTTTGAAGGACACAGGTGTTTTGCCTAATGGGAAACCTGATCCTCTGCTACCCATAAGCCCTTCACCTCGTTCATGTAAAGGCGACCCAGAACTCTGAGAGATTTAAATTTATGCAATGTCAGGGTATGAATTTTGCATTATCACAAAGCGTCAGAAGAGCAGAAGTTATGTGTCCCCATATATTCTGACCATAACATGGGAGAATAATCTCACCTTTTGTAAGTCATGGCATAATCCCTCCCCTAAGCTGACTAATGGCGGAGCTTTTAGCAAGTCAGGCGAAGCCATCTTCAAAGACTTTGATTGAAACTTTGTTTAGTAAGATAACCTACTCAGCCCCTGCAGGATTCAGGGCGTGAAAGTAAGAGTGTGAGAGGGAGGAGAAAATGTAAGGAGAACATTTTTTTTATGAGAGGCTTAAAGAAAACGACAAATGATATGCGCTTACGTATACTCTAAGCTCTACAATAGTTTTGAGGGAAGAGGCCTCGCGCTCACTTAGAATATTAAAGAGTGTGACAAATCATGTATCTATAAGCTGCTGCGATTTTAAACCAGCCGAAAATTCGAAGGGAGCATGGTCCGCGTACAAGCTTGTAAGATCATATGGCAAAGACCCAATCTAATATCAATGTACCTTAAGGCTGTTTGAATAGGGTACATTTCTCTTTAGGAATGAATCGTTGTAAGTATGGTTTCGGAGATGTAATGGCAAAAAGTTGAATGGCGAAGGTTGCAGAGATTAGAATCATCGGCAATGAATATCATTGAACTCATGTATAGTAAACTGTGTCTATTCTGTTGATGGGGTGGTAGTTGTTTAGTGTTGTGTACCCACCTAGGTATCTACTTTGTCAGCATGAAGAATGAACTACTAACTCATGTCATGAATCATCTCAAAGATGCAGTTACACTCTGAAACCTCATCTGAACAGCGGAAGTTTGTTCTGGAAGTGACGCATGTAGTACAAGTCCTCAGCTGAGTGCACTAGGCCCTTATTGTTAATGGATTAAAGGGTAAAATTCCTGCTAACCTTAACACTTCCACTGAATGTTGTATAACATCCATGCTCTGATGGCAGAACAAATGTCAACAACTGTATAGCCTTGCTTATGGCAGCCTCAAACATGACAGTTGAATACTTGACAGCATCTCATACCTTAAGTCTACCACCACTTCCTACACTCTTAAGTTACATCTCTGCCAGAAGTGGTGTTGTTGCCATGCCTGGTCATCATAAGCACTGATATCCAGGTCCAATGTGCACCATAACTATCACGAAATTCTTTACATGATCAGTTGCCATGATCAGTTACCATAGGTTGCCAAAGCTGGTTGACAACCTACCTTAGAATTGGCAGCTGAAATTACATGCAAGATACATGAGCATGTCAGTTCTGCCTCCCCTTAAGCAGATTGCGTTAATTGTTGTTTGTCGAGGCATGAGGTTCTTAAAGGTCCCCTTCAATGCCTCTGCTCAAATTACATATTAATTAGAGCATTCATAATTGCATGTTATACTTAATGTCTAAATTCACGTGCTATCGCTTTATTGAGCTCACAGCTGCAGGAATTTTGAAGGTTACATTTTCAACAAGGGATCAGAGATAGAGTCAAAACAATAATTCGTCATATAATTATCGAGCTGATATCCACATTAGGTGTTGGGTTCTTACATGCAAGGGGTAATATTTGCTCTCCAATGTCGTTGTTTCCCCACACTTTTATAACGGACTTTTTTGTAGGAACCAAACCTTTGAAGATCCAAGTACATAGCAGCACTCAAAATACAAAGATGCTAAGGTCGCCGCAGGAAACGAAGTGGACAAAGGAGGACACTGCTCGTCTTACCGCTGCAGTACAGACAGTCAACGAAAGAGCTAAAGATCCTAGCAAGTTTTGCAAGTTTTGGGTCAGGGTGTCTGAACTGGTCCCTGGGAGAGATGCAAAGCAATGTAGAGGAAAATGGCTCAACGACCTGAGGTAATTATGTTTTCACACGCCACTCTCTTCTCCCACAAACTCCTTTAGAGATAATGTAGATTTAAAATAGTGCCAGACCATATCTTGCATTATCTCTAATACATAAATATATTCAAAACTGATTTGGTCGTTACGTCTTTCGAATATAGAGATGGAACTAGGAAGGATCCATTCAGTCTACAAGAGGAGTTCATAATTGCCCTGATACATAGCCAAGTTGGGAACTCATGGATCAAGATCTCTTCTTACCTTAAGGGAAGGACTGATAACAACGTCAAGAACCATTGGTGAGAAGAACTTCATGTGTAAGAATCTACAACAGTTATGCTAGCTTTACTGTGATGGCCTCCCTCTTGGCTTTATCTACTTTATTATTTATACAGTAGAAATGTTGAATCTACTCTAGGCTCCAATCAACCTCTGTTTCATGTCTCAATTCAACTTCTACATCATTTTCTTACGATATGCAAATTCATAAAAACGTTCTCCTGTTGTGCTTCTCTACAACATGTGATTGCAAAAAATTCCCTTGACATTATGCATTCTCTAACCATCCTTAAAAGTACATCCATCCTAACACATTCTCAAATTTCAATGGCCAGGTCAGCTGTAGCTCGGTATAAGGAAGGGCTAAGCAAAAACAAAACCCTTAGGGAGCACAACCTACTGTGGCAGTATGTGCATCTCATTGTTGATCACAACATGACACCATGTGCAGAGACCCTCCAGCTGGCCTGTGAACATTATAGCAGCATTACTAGTGTGGTCCCTCTGGAAACCTTCAAGGTGGATGAGTACTACTTCATTACAGGGCCTGGAAGAGACATGGCCGGTCTTGACACTGGGATTGAGATTCTCCAGGAGCGCCTAAAGCGATCCACTTCAGCCTTAAAGAGGAGCCCTAATCAGAGACCTATCAAAACTTCTCGCTTGACTAGTGAGTCAGCGGAGGACAGCCCGTGGGTAGAAAGATCCAGTTCTCCAGAAGAGGGTGGGAGCCACTGCCTTGACAGCAACGCCAGGAATGCCCCAGGGACTCCGCCAAGGCATGCAAAGATTGACCAGGAAATCCTCCCAAATACCTGTCGTGAGGGTCTAGAAGACGACAGAGATGAGTCTCAAATCGCCTCCATATCCAAAGCTGTGGGTCGCCGTCACGCTTTACCTCCGCCAAACAAATTCTTGGGGCTCCAAGCAGACAGTCAACTGTTCCATAGGTCTGTTCATAGCTCAGGCCTGCCTTTACCCTCAAACTTAGGATACCATGCAGACCCTAGGTTTTATGGCCACCACTTGGTGGCGCCGGTGACCACAGGATCAGATGGACCCAGTAAGGCTTTGTTTAGGCATAGCCACAAATCAGCTTTCAGCACCTCACACCTCACCTCTAGAGACATGGCCATAGCAGGAATGATGAGGAAAGGTCACAATATGCAGCAATGTCGCGCCATGTGCAAGGCCCATGAGGTTAAGTTGCAGCCACATAAGCACAGTAGCCAAAGCTGTGCTGGTGCTGGTGAACATGGTGAAGGACAGGATTTAAGATGTGATGATCCTCAAGTCCAGGCGTCAAACAATGGATGCAGAATGGTGACTCCGCTTTCAGGCCTAAATATTATGTGTATGGAGGGTGGCCTGGAGGCTGACTCTCCAAAGCAGCAGCAGCAGCTCCAAATGGCAAAAGGTGTACACAATGGCCTGAGTAATGGTTTGGTGAAGCCCATCCCATCCAGACTGCAGCAGCAGCAGCAGCAATTAGTGCCGGGGATATTTGTTAGGCAGCGTTTGATACCAAGTTTAGCAGCAGCAGTCCACGCTCAGACAGGAGGGTCTGGTCCTACAACTCAGAATCAGTGGAAGCAGCAGGAGGAGCAGCACAAGCAGGAGGAGGAGCAGCACAAGCAGGCACATGCTGAAGCCCCCATGGTGCATGTAGGTGATGAACCTTGTTCAGCTGTAACAACCCTGCTGCCTTCCTCATCCACAGCGACAGCAGCTCCTCTTGAACCTTCAAGGTTTGGCCGTGATAAATCAGCGGTCTGCAGATACCAGCAGGCTACCTCTGATGTTACAACCAGTGCCCTTACGGATAAACACCAGGCACCATTCCTGCGTTCCAGTGCTGGATGCCAAGTTTTACCTGTAGATTTGAAAGTTGTTGAGACTTTAGGGAAGCTGGCAGTAGACTCTAAACTGACCATCCTGGAGCGAGTAGAGATGATGAAGAAGTATGTAGAGGTAATGCAAATGACTCTGCATAGAAGGTCGCAGTAAAACCTGCAGGGATTCTTGTCCCTTAAAGGACAAATTCTTACAGCTATGCATTATGTATCGAACCTTTGTGTGAGAAGAGGAAATCCTGATATTCTGCATCACATTAGATAACTGAGAGTCTGCAGGAGCTTGTGTACAAAAGCATTTAATACATTGCTGCTGCCCATTATCTTATCGTGTAGGTAGTTCGGCAGCTGGTCCATTGCAGCTGCTCCTTGATGAAGATTACATTCACAAAATTATTTCAATTTAAAACTGCAGTTATGTTCTGTGTGTTGTAATGTATGCTGAAATCTAAGTGCCTACTTAGGTTTTTTTCTAATATTTGCTCTGCTGCCTCAAGGAATGCTGTTTGGTATGTATGATATTTGCTACTTTCTTACTTGGTTATAATCGATTTGTTATTAAGTGAACTCATTCGTACTGGTTCAACCTTTTCCAAGTTTTCCGTACAACGGTAACGGTAAACTGCTGAATCCCTGGGTCAAATATTCAGATTGCTCGATTAATGTTTACATGATGGATTATCTTTTAGTTGCTCCTCAAAACGAGACGGTCGGATATTGGACCTCGGACGAGATGACCCTGCTTGCCGCTGCAGTCAAAGCAGTTGATAACGGTGAGCTACCTGGCTCATACTACTGGGAAAAAGTTGCCTCTTTGGTCCCGCGGAGAACTGCAAAGCAATGCAGGACGAAATGGTTGAATGAAATGAGGTAAGTTCCGACCTGATTGGTTGCCACACATTGCCTACCATCATTAGTCTACGCTTTCATGCGAATTTGAAACGAAGACTTTTGTGAGGGAGGGCCTATCGAGTAGGCAACAGCTCTCAAGGTCAAAGTCTACATTACAAACGTGTTTCAGGGAAGGCATATGTAAGGGCCCTTGGAGCTTGAGAGAGGAGTACATTTTAATTCTGGTGCATAGTGCTGTTGGGAACAAGTGGAGCAAAATATCCAAGTACCTGAATGGGCGTCCAGAGAACACAGTAAAGAATCACTGGTGAGCTTACAGGGGAGACCCGGTACCTTATATGCTAAATATTTAGAAATTTAGGAATTAGGTTGCAGATGTTGCAAAATCATGAGATTGAGGGTAGTAAGAGCTCCAAAGTCAGGCCCTGTGCTCAAGACTGCATGTTCCAATGCCTTAAGGAATGCCCCACAACGCTGCAGGTCCGCTACATCCCGCTCTAAAAATGCAACAAGGACCCGGACACTGTTGTGGCAGTACATAAACCTCATTGTGAACGAGCAGCTGGACTGCAGCAAAGAGACTTTCACGCTTGCGTGTGAACGGTACAACAGCATTTCAGGCGTTGTACCCCTGGCAGAGTTTGTGGTCGATCTGAACCATTTTGTGTCAGGACCAGGGAAAGGTTTGGCTGGCTTGGCCTCTGGTATCAGTGCCCCCATGGGCAGGCCCACCCAAGAGGAGGAGTGGGCAGCTGGGAAGGCATTAAAGGCCAAACATGAAGTTATGGGGAAGGCTAACAGGTCGTCTTCACAGACTTACGACAGCCCCAACAGGAATCATGAAAGTGCAAACTTAATGAGCCAAGCCAGTGAAGGGTTTTGCATTCCGCACAGTCAGTCCCTGGGTCGTATGGAGCAACCTATGTTGTTCATGGGCAATGGGGACTACCAGTTAAATCCAAACAGAGTGTCGCAGTCTTTACAGATGAATTTCAATGTACTGGACTGCCACCAGATGATGGGGGGCATGCCTCTGATCCCTGGTGCCCACAGCGCTTTTAATGTTGGAGGACACATCCTCTCTTGCAGCAACCCCAGTGATATTGGTTTACAGATACATCATCAGACAGCCCCAGCTGCAGACTATGAGAAGTACTTGGCTATGGCAGGTATGATGCCGGGTATGGATGGGTATGAAGGTAGTATGATGCCGGGTATGGATGGGTATGAAGGTAGTATGATGCCGGGTATGGATGGGTATGAAGGTGTGGAGAGCAGCCAATGTCCCGAGAAGGCAGGAGAGGTCAGTCATGCCCATCATAGAGGTCGTCAGCATGCGCCAGCTGACAAAGAACATGTACCTGAAGCAAAGAACAATCTCCAACAGGTGGCTGGAGAGCATGCTGCGTCTAAGCCTCATCCCTCACATGGCAACCTGCATCCAGAGGAAGCAATGAATGTTGACGGACATGACTGGACAAGCCAGGGAGGTGAAGGGCAGCAGCAGAAGTTAGGGTCATTCATTGAGGTTATAAAGTGTGAGGAGTCCTTACATCAAGCCCCTTCTGTAGCCGTCGCTGCTGCTGCCTCCCCTGACAGCAGCGCCTGTCATGTAGATCAGCACTGCTATGACTCTAATCCGAGTGCTCAGCACTTAGGGGGGAATTTGAAAGAGGATCACCTGCTAAGGGCGCATTCCACTTTCTCTCTAAGAGTTAGACAATCAGGGGCAGCCGAAAAGCTTCCGCTGTGGATACCAGATAGCCATGGCCAGGAGTGTCTATCTCTTTCTAATTTAAATGCTGAGGATGTTTCACCTGCAGACGTTGCTGTGGTCATCACCTTCGGCAAACTGGCCACAGATCAGACCTTGAATGCTGAGGAGAGGCTAAGTATGATCCAGGCTTATAAGGATGCCATACAATGTGTGAAAAGGGCCAGGCTTGAGTAGAGTAGCTGTGCATGTAGTCATCACCGTGTGACTCTCAGGACTGTAGCTGTGCATGTAGCTGTACATGTAGTCATCACCATGTGACTTTCAGGACTGTAATCTTGCAGGCTTTGGCACAAACATCGATATTGACCTTGCCTGTTTTTGAAAAGAATAGACCTTAGCTGTATGTATAAGGGAAACAGGATGCTGCATGTTCCTTTTGCAGTGCACCTTGGGAAAGTCGGTAAATTGTAAAGCTATGATCCTACTGTTTCCAGATAAAAAAAATTCTAATTCTCTTGAATCAAGGTAAATGATATTTTGTGGTGACAGTCGCTTGTGTTGAGGGCTTGGCCTTTTCTGGCGACTCAGATTCATTCAAATTCTGTATGTAGAGGACTGGGACTAGGGATGTGAAAGTTTAACAAGTTTGTATTCACTCTTTGAGCCCAGAATATTATGTGAGGCAGGCATCATGTACAAATGCGTTCATACTTCACAGTGTGAAGTCAACCAGGGGGAGTCCTCCTTTTATTGACCTAACCATTATTACAGAATTTTTAAATTCACTATTATCCTCTATTCGTACTTTGTGTATGTCTATTCCAGTAGAGACCTTAATGCTCGCTGGTATTTTGTAAGCTGATGATGAATCACCAGTTGCTGCATTATATTTGCTGGGTTGTAAAAGAGGTACCTGAATGATGACCAGGGTATAGTTTCAAGATGGCAAATTATTGATTTATGTCTTGGCTTGCAGCAAAAACATGCAGATAACTCTGGAAAAACGACGTTTCTTAACAATGTATCTGAAAGGCATAACCATACAAATTTGTGAACCAGTATCATAGCAATTGGAACGTTGAAACAAAGTGTGTTGAGTCATGACATCATGAATCAAGGGATGTATTGAATCTGTTTATTCATGCGATGGCTTATCTCCGCCTGTATCTCAGGGTTCCTCACTGCTCCTGATACAAGTCGTCTGATTCCCCTTCCCCCCCCCCCTGGACTAGGCTATTTTTTTGGGGGGGGAAATAGCCTAGTCCGGACCTACACACCGTACCTCGGCACAGAAAAGCGTGTAAGACTCTGTGGGTATGTTATTTTTGAGGCGATATTGGATACTGTGATCTTCTATTAAAATCTCCACGCCTTAAATTTGAATGTCGAACTTCATGCTGTCAGGTTGAGAATCTGATATTTTCTCCGACTCTCACCAAAAATAACAAAAACTCTGAAGTCTGAATGCGTTAAAATCTTGTGAAATTAGATATGACTCAAAGTGAATGCGCGGAAGTGGAACAAGACCATTGGAGGGACTCGGAAACTGCTCTCTTGATATCAACAGTAGCAACCGCAGCGCAGGAATCACGAAATGGAGTCATAAATTTTGACTGGGACACCATTTCTTCTGAAGTGCCTGGTCGTAGTTCAAATCAGTGCAAAGAAAAATGGGAAAATCTTCATAGGTAGGTCTGTTTTCCTCAAATTTTACTAGGGCTTGCAATAAGTCATGTTTATGTTCTAGTCTTGATTTCACGTAGACATAATCTCTGGGAAGAGCCATGGAGCTTACAAGAGGAGTACGTACTTGCTTTGATGCACAGCCTGGCTGCAGGCGAATGGCAACATATCTTTCACATGCTCCCAAGAAGATCTCCATTCAAAGTGATAAGTCATTGGTAAGTATAAAGTAAAGATGGAGCTTGTGCTCCAGCCCAAAGGCGCCATAATTCATATAACCATGCGAGATAGATCGCAAATATGAAATATATTGCATTAGTACCACCTCCATAACCACTACCGTACGCTGATCTCTAACCTTTTCTTCTGTGAAAAGGAGGCTAAGACTAGTTATTGTGTTCAAAGAGCCTCATGATGTACGTCTTCAGGTCAAAAGTTCAGAGAGCTGTGAACAGTGATCGCCAGCGCTCTCTGCTTTGGCTTTATGCGGACCTTGTGAATGTTAGGGGACATGCCCCATGCACTGACACGCTCAGGCATGCATGCCACGTATACAATCAGATGACAGGCGTGCCTCCTCTCTCCAGTTTTTCTGTTGAAGCTGACTATTTTTTGTCAGGTCCAGGGAGGTATCTGATAGGACCGTCCTCATGCTTGCCAGCACCCATGGCCGAGACTCATCACAGACACTCGAAGGAGCCCCTCAAAGGCACAAGTGCCAGAGAATCTATGACATCTGAGATCACCATGCCACACTCTTTATCTGGTGTCATGCACATGCCATACGCGTACCAGGCTGGTGATCACACCCAACTCCCTGGACACTCAGTCCCATTCCCCTCAGCATCTGCTATGTTTGTCAGTGTAAATGTTGCTGCTAATGGTCCAGGTGCTGGAGCTGCCCGTCTTTCTGCAGTTGCCAGTAATGAAGATGCAGGTCGTGATTTTGACAGGGCGAATTCCAAGATTCAAGGCTCTGCAACTGTTAATTCGCTGGCTGGGACTCCACCCCAGACCTGGAGCATTGCACAACAGCATCTGTCAGATACAATGGCAAACCATAACAGACAGTCTATAGTACCTGCTCTCCCTTCAGTTTCATACCAAGCACCTCGGCCTAAACCTCAACAACTGCCACAGCAAGCGAGTCTAAACGAGCATGTAGTCCTTTCAAGAGAAGAAGTGTGTAAGAGTAAACCGGATCAGCAAGAACTGCGAATGCCATCTGCTGCTGTGGGCAGTGCTCACATGGGTCCTGATCCAGCGGCCTTGCTTCCTTTGTACCCTGGCCGGCCTCCACACTTTATGAGGGCAGATAAAGTATGGGCCACGCCCTCTAAACGGTCCAAGGTGGAACCTAGTGGGGGTACTGGTGCAGTAGGAAGTGGAGTGTCTTGGGCACCCCCACCCCTGCTTGCTTGTGTAGATGGCATCATCAATACTGAAGCCTTGGTAACTAGGTCAGAAAATTGGCAAGAGAGTGCTGAGGAAGAGGTGTGCAGTCCACACATGGAACAGCATAATCTATTTGAGTTACAAGAGCAACATCATGTAGCTGCAGTAAGGCCTCTACTGCCTCCATCGGAATCAGCAGAAGTGCAGGTGATAACTGCATCAGGAAGTGTAGAGATGACAGAACCTAATCCAATATTTGATCAGGAAATGGAGCTAATAAGTGCAATTGAGCTGTCTGTTGTGACCACCCTGTCTATGATATCAGATGATGCCAGCATAACAACCGAAGAGAGGACTTTACTGGTCAATACGTACATTGGTGCAGTTCAGACCTTCGCTAACCTTGAATTTGACAAAGATGTGTAAATACTTATCGCTATGCTCTTCACAGATGTTCTCATGATACAAATGCCGAGGTTCTAGAGAAAGTTGTCCATCGGCAGTACAATCGTGTCAGCATGGAGAAGGAGTATCGCTTTTTTAGCTGAAAGATGTCACGGATTCTGAGAAGCACTCTTCAATGATAAATTCTAAGTTCTAACTCATGTTCATGTGCCTGATGAAACCCAGAAGAGTAATGATTTGGATCGAAAGTTAAAGGCCATGAGATGTGCTCAATCACATAATATTTGTTATAATTTTAAATCATTTACACTCACACGTCCAAATTTGGGCACATTACATGCGTCCCACCCCTCATTTGCAGCAACAGCGTCAGCACTCCCTCGGGCGAACGATGTATTAATTCATGATACGGATAAAAATAAACTACATCAAAGCCCCCGGGGACAAGCAATCAATTACGACTTTGTTGTCAGGGAGCAACTATCAATTTTACGGTGTTGTTACACAGACAATCATGCCGCCCTTGCCCCTGAGAGACACCTTCTAGCTGTACAAGCAGCTGTTGAGCTGAAACACCTCGTCTCCCATGTTGTTGACACGAAAGCATCCGGCCTAAAGAGCTTGCAAAGTGCAATCATCTCCTCTGGAGCTGTCACCTTCTTGCTCAAGCTAGCCAAGTCTGGTGAACCATCTGCTTTTGAGGCCTTGCAGATGCTTTGCTACAGGAATGCTATAGCTTGCGAGCAGATGGTTACAGAGGGCGCAGGTAATTAGTGCTGCTTAGTTTAATGCAGGCTGAGCAGGTCATCAGCCAGTGCACCAAGTCAACACCAAGTCAACATGTGTCTCCTCTGTTTTCTCTACAATCTTGAAAATCTCATGACATGTACCCTGTAAAATATTCTTTGCTGCAGTCTTTCAAACTTCTGCATTCTGATCCTTTTTCTGCTTCAATCTGATTACGATTGCAAATGATGCTTCATGCCCTTGCACTTATCTTCAGTGGATATCATTGCTGCTGACCTGAGCACTGCAAACACAGCCTTACAAAACGCTATGTGCTACCTTCTCACGGGCTTAGTTGCTTTCTCCTTCAAAACTCACACCTCAGTGGCGGCCTCAGGTCTGGTGCCTCATCTGGTTGGGTTGTGCAGAAATCAGAGTGGACTGGTAAGGGGTGGCCAGGGTGATGAGATTGTGATTTCACAGCCTTGGCCTTTTGTGTCAGCCTCGATGCTCTAAGTAATTTGAATGATATGAATTTTGGGACTGCAAGACAATGTGGGTTTTGTTCAACATATAATGAAGATTATTACCAGGGTGCAAAATACAGGTAAACAATCTCATGAGTCTTAAATGGCCTCAGGACTGCAAGACAATGTGGGTTTTGTTCAACATATAATGAAGATTATTACCAGGGTGCAAAATACAGGTAAACAATCTCATGAGTCTTAAATGGCCTCAGATTATGATCTACTATTAAAAATAGTTAGGATGTAATACCAAGTTTGTCAGTGATTGGTATGACCTTTAATACGCTCAGCTTTATTGTTCATCAGGGGTGTGAGTTGGATGATGACCACAGAAAGTTGTCAGGACGTGCTGCTTCAGTGTTGCGGAACCTTGCTCATAACACAGAACAACACACTCTCCTTGAGCAGTCTGGGGCCATAGAGGCCTTGGTGGGGATAATGAGGAACAGTCAGCAGGTGAGCAACTCGTCTATTCCGCGATCCTGCAGAATGATGTCCACCTTATTATGTCATCGGTTGTGGCAGATGAGGGTATGTTTAAGATGATATAGCAAGGGAAGGAGTTCAGCTAAGAGTCAGTTGAACCCACAATAGCACGGGAATTGCCAAAAGAGCAATGCTTGATACAGAAGCAAGGCATGCAAGGCGGAGAAGTGCCTCATGCACCTGCAAATGCAACTCCTTGTGTTATTTCACCTCCAGTGGCAAAGATTGCATCTATGGAGATGGCATCCTCTGTTGCAGTGGGAGAAATTATTCCTGTTGTACGCACTCATTCTAGTACTGATGTTTTGGCTGCTGTTTCCTCTATAATGGCATGAATTTGTATTTCTGGTGCGTTAAGTGTGTCCATGGCATCTTGTATGAGCTGAATTCAAATGAAATTGCAGCTGTTGGGAGCATTAGCACTGGACAAGCTAATCATGAGAATTAGGAGTTGGGCCTGGTTACTCAAGTTACTCATTCACTATTCCTTTTTAGACAATGATGGCATTAAGTATGATGGTATAAAGTATGATGGTATAAAGTATGATGGTATAATGTATCATAACATAGCCATCTTCAAGATGTTGAAATCAGAGGATTTTCTTGTTTTGGCATGGATGCCCCGGAACCATCTTACAAGCAACATGAATTCAGAATTTGCAGATTGAATTGTAAGGCTGCAGTAAGAGACCAGGCCTTATTTGATTCTTATAGTGTTAAGTCTCCTGCCGCCTCCTGTTTTCTCAACTTTGTGACATATCAGGACTCTGCCTCCAGCATCAATGCTGCGGTGGCTGTGGCCTGCCTGGTGGGGCATGAGGAGGACAGTACCAGGTTGCAGCTGGATAAGGATCTGGTTGGAAAGATACTGGAAGTGCTGAATGCTGCATGTCAGGTAGGCAGGTGATTTGAAGTGATTCATGGCAGCTTTGCTGCGCACAGTACGTGTTAAGATTATGTCTAGGACTTGTTAGGGCTGTGTTGGTGCATGGATCATGTCTAGCTGCTTTAAACAATGCAGCAGTTCTCATAAGATTAAACAATGCAGTAGTTCTCATAAGATTAAACAATGCAGCAGTTCTCATAAGATTAAACAATGCAGTAGTTCTCTTAAGATTAAACAATGCAGTAGTTCTCATAAGATTAAACAATGCAGTAGTTCTCATAAGATTAAACAATGCGGTAGTTCTCATAAGATTAAACAATGCAGTAGTTCTCATAAGATTATCATTTAACATTTTGCTGATGCTATGCAGGGTGTGATGTGTTATGGAATGTTCTGGACAGTGTGGAAGCTGTGCCAAGGGCTGACTAATCTCACTGTAAATGATAAGAATAAAGTAAGTCATAACAAACCATGTTGTATTATGGAAATGGGTGAGAGGGTATGGACACAGTAAATGTGTGTTGCCAGAAGGAATGAGGCATTAGCAAAGCAGTGAGACAGGTGTCAGTCAAGCAACCAGCAAGAGAGAAAGTGCAGCAAATCCTCAAGTACCACAGCATTTAGGCAAGAAGGACTTGTTTCTACGCTGATCCATTGGTGACAGATTGTATTTTGTCACAGATGCTGGTAACTGCCATGGGTGGGATACCAGTGCTATCTGAGGTGCTCTTAGGACACCATCACAATAATGAGGCAGCTCAGCGGTATGCTCTTAGTGCTCTATGGAACCTTGCGTTTCATGAAGCATCACGGAAGGAGATCCTTCAAACACCAGGTCTAGTGGATGCAATCCGGAGCTGCCTGGCCATGTCTGAGAACCCCAAGACAAAGGAGGTGGCAAAAGGGGCATTGTGGACCTTGGGTGAGCCCATCATACACCCATAATTGGGGGCTATGGCATGAGAGCATTTCATGGTTGGTGGGAAAATTGTTACCTGGACCTTAAGGATTGTAAGCATTGTAAGCATTTACTGATAAGGGTATATGCTGACATGAACAGTTACAATTTAACCCTGTCATTAGGTTTGGAGCAAGATTTGAAGACCCTAACAGAGCATAATGCGCCTCACCTTGAGGCAGGCACTTTGCATGTCATGTTGTCATATGAATGGAGCTGTCAGCCCAGCGTGCTGCTGATTAAGAGCGAGTTAGAGAAAGCAGGTGATCCTTCAAAGAGTTAGAGAAAGCAGGTGATCCTTCAAAGAGTTAGAGAAAGCAGGTGATCCTTCAAAGAGGTCTTTGATCTATTTGATGCATTTGATGATGAAGAGGAGGCTGCAACTCTTTAGTTCCCAAGCTAACATGTCTTTGGAAGATTGAAAACATCAAAGGTTGTGATTAACCAGGCCCTCCTTTTTATCACACAGGTTACAAGGCAAGTTCATTTCTGAATCATGGCAGGAGGTGCCGACCAAAATGACTTCTCCACACTCCAATGTCATCCAGGGGAATGTTCATGTCTTCAGTCTTTCTTCTCATTATAGTAACACTTATGTATGACTATTCCATCAACCTTAAATTGTAACCCTGCTATGCATGGGACTCTACAATGGACGATAGTCCAGCTGGTGACACATGTCATGCTGTGATGTCATATTTATGATTTGTACCACTATCAGTACCTGTTGAAGAACATCAGTGTGAGTGCTATGTACTGCCTTATATCCGTACTTCAGAGAAGTTGAAAGATGATAAGCTGGAATATAATGCTCTAACTCTTATATTCAATGCATAGATCTGGGTGGATATTGACAACATGAGTGGGTCCACTTTGGAGGCAATGGCCCAAGCAGTAGAGGAGAGCGCAGCGGTGCTGATTTGCGTCAGCAAGAAGTACAAAGACAGCCAGGTGCATGTACAGATATGTGTCAGTAAGATGTGCATAGAAAGCCATGTGCTGTGGAGGAAGGATTGTAAGAGATAAAATACACGGGATGATTATGACAGCTGCCTATGCTAGAGCGGGATTAGCAAATACTACTTTCACACAAAAATATGCGTGATGGTTGGACAGCAGGCTATTAATATGCGTGATGGTTGGACAGCAGGCTATTAATTGCAAGCTTCCTGCCTGCTAACAGTCTTACCTGTGTTCTTTACATGACATGTTAAAACAAATGAGGAATTCTCTCCTTTTGACCATGCATTTATGTTCAAAGGCTTGTCGTACAGAAGCTGAGTATGCCTTCCAGCAGCGCAAGAAGATCATTCCGGTAGTGATGGAAAGTGGATTCAAGCCCACTGGGTGGTTGGGTGCGTTGATGGGCACCAGGCTGTACTTTGACATGAGTGATGCTAGGCGAATTCCTGCCAAGATGCCTCATCTTATGAAGGAGCTTGCGGATAGTGGGAAGTGAGTTGTGAAGGGCTTTGCTGCTCAATTTAGGCACATTTTTGTTATGAGTTGTAAGCTTTGCGCCTCAAGAGCAAGAGATTATGGTAGGTCTATGGGAAATTACACTCATCTGGAGCAGTTGTTTTCTTGCCTTTTGAGAGAAATTGTCGGAACTGCAATCTATTGCACTAATGTATGTGCAGGTGTGGCCAACTAGTAGTGCCTAAGCATGGCTCTAGTCACCACCATTCAGCAGCTCCATCTAGGCCATCCACAACCTGCACAACAAAAGAGAATCACAATATTGTTGTTGACAAGTGGACAAGTGCTGACGTGGGTCCATCTGGCGATACATGTTATTATCTCATTTAAATGCTCATAATGATGCGGAGGAGGATACTGCAAATTCATACACAAGTTTATTGTGCACAATGTTTTAATTTAAATTTTTTGAATTCTTGATTGTGCTAATTGTGCAGTGATGCAGTGCAGCTGCTGCGACCAATAATGACTACTGTATAATCAATCATTTACTCATCTGAAAAGCAGCAAGTAGTCTTTGATGCAGATACCATGAAGGATCTGCTGTATCATGCATGACCCATGACAGCAGGTTGATCGTGCAGATTGCCAGTTTTAATTTCAAGCTGAATTATATTCCATCATCATCCGTGACAGTTATTTAAATACATTTGTATTTCTTTCTTGTCATACCTACACAAGCCAGTGGTTAGATATATTACTTAGTTGGCTGTGGGCGTTTTAATTCATTGCGACTCAGGTGGAACTATGGCTATTGAAAACCAAACTTGGTGAATACAACAGCGTCTTCTCTGCCAAGCACGTGGATGGCATGGCTTTACGCGGCTTGTGGAGGTAAAGAATAAATTGAGGATGAGAATATACAAGAATCAATAGCATAGTGTGTCATACATTATAACTACTACTTGCCTTTGAGGAGTCAGGTCCTTGCGTATCTTCTGATATGGGTGCTGCTACTAGTTCTACGCCATCTGTCTCACAGGGTGTACTGAATGGACTTGATTAATTCTCATTGTTTTTCTTTCTAAACAATCAGGATTTCATCTGACCCAAGATATGTCCATGAGCTGCTTGAAAAGGAACTTGGAATGGAGACCCTAGGGCACAAGTTGAAATTCATGGAGGAGCTCCATCGTTTATGTTCGTAAACGCATATCTCAAGCTTTGATATGTAGCTATTGCCTTGACATCCATCTTATTTGTGTACACATAATAGTAGCATTTTGCTGTATATCTAGGATGAGGGAACTAATAAATTACCAATTCTTGGATAATACTCCTCAACTAATTCAAAAACAGATGAGTTGTTTGTGACTACCTGTAACGTGATCCACTGACGAGCATCTAGTCAGGCTACCTGCTATTTTTGCTCTTAACA
The DNA here is from genome assembly GCA_002335675.1 of Chlamydomonas eustigma. Lineage (NCBI taxonomy): Eukaryota > Viridiplantae > Chlorophyta > Chlorophyceae > Chlamydomonadales > Chlamydomonadaceae > Chlamydomonas > Chlamydomonas eustigma. The sequence continues at coordinate 658,116 of BEGY01000016.1, forward strand.
TTCTGGCGTGGGCAGTAGGTGTCTATTAAGTCAGCAGCAGTAGTTATGAAGGTGCCATTACACTCAGTGTGGACATACTTGTCTTAATCGCGTTCAAATCCTTTATCCTGTTTATTTGTATTGCACAAATGAACGATAGAGATTCTAAGTTCAATTTTTGCGTTTTGTGCTGATTCCGTGATTGCCCCACACTAACTCCTAAGCCGTATAACCAACTATCTTTCTAGTGCGATTTTGATGCAAATATGTTTTCTTAAACAGTAAAATTTGCTCCCATTTGGACCTGAGAGAGACCCCATGTTAATTCGTGAAATGCTGTCAAGGAGGAACTGCACGCAATCACTTCAACCTAGTAATTTGGAAATAGCTCTATTTTTACGTATTCCTGTCGCTAAACAGCCTTATGTTAGGAATCGTTCGACAAACAGTAGCAGGCACGACAGCAGCACTTCAGCTTTGCACGAACATCAGATTTCAATTGACCATGATATTTCTTCCAGACTGCTAGTGCAAGCTCGGGTTCTAGCTCCAAAATCCACTAGCTTGGACGGGGTTGCAGCACTAGACATGCATTTGCAGACTTTGAGGTCATTTTTTAATGCAGATGGAAACCTTAAAGAAGCGTTCCTGAGCGATGCGGTGGCCGCTGCTGGAGCAATAAGGGAAATGGTGTCATTTGCTGTCAATACGAAAGCAACTGGCTTACGAGGTCTGCAATCTTCTATAGTTGGAAGTGGTGCTGTCGAGGCCCTTATTCAAATAGCTCGGCGAGGAGAGCCGATTGCGTATGAGGCTCTTCAAATTCTGAGCTACAGGAATACTGTGGCATGTGACCAAATAATTGCATCTGGTGTAGGTAAGTTGGCGCCACGTGGCTGCTTCTATATTGTCTTCGTCTTCTCAGCTGCGTGGTGGTGTTGTTTTAGAATTCAGCTTGCTGAATGTCTCAAAGTTTTTCCTGATGTTCTTAGATTAAAAAATGTATGTCTTGTAAAAATATTGAGCTCAACCCTTGTCCCTTTTCAGTTCACAGTTGCCTCTTCCCTAAATATGAATCCTATGCTCAATTTCTTGCAGAGCACAGCCATCATACCGCTCATTTTTCTTCCTCTTAAACATAGCACCGTAGCTGTTCATCATAGCTCCTGCTCCTGACGCCCAGACAACTTGTTTCTAATAGGCTGCTGTGCATTCATATCCAATGCTTGCAGTGGACACGATCAGTATTGACTTGCCCTCCTCGGGCCTGCCTCTTCAGTCTGCCATGTGCTTCCTTCTCACAGCTCTTGCGGCATTCTCTGATTCCACACATACTGCCATTGTTGCCTCGGGTCTAGTGCCCCAGCTGGTGGCCTTATGCAGACCTTCAAACAGAGCATCTGCTGCTGATGTGAGGGTTTGACATAGGCTAATCATTGCTGCAACTTGAGACCAGTTTTATTTTAGGTAGAGATGTATTCAGTTACACATTAGGGACTCTTAGTGTGGAGGTATGGAGCAGTAGGATCAAGTGCATGAGAGACTGTCATCACGACCTTTCGTGTTTGTTGTACCTACATCAATTTCTGTCCACTTGTTCCTATTTCGCAACCTTGACATCGACCTGAAATATCTGATTGGATGTTGTCTCCCATGCAGGCAGGTGACAGACATGCTCGGAGTCAAGTTGAGAATCGTGCAGCTGCTGTGCTCCGGAACCTAGCCCATAACCCTAAGCATCATATGCTACTTGTGCAGGCTGGTGCGGTAGATGCATTTTTGGAGATCATGAAACAGGCTTCGGTGAGAGCTTTAAAAGCTGAGAATTGGAAACACGCTTTGCAAGCTCAATCATGGGCCTGTTACCTTTATCCAGGCCCTCAATTTAGCCGAGTCCAAGATTTTCATGTCATCTCATAGTGAAGCATGATATAACAATAGTGAAAGTGATAGTGATGAATGACATTCAGGACCCCGTGTTGCGCATCAACGCTGCGGTGGCTGTGGCCTGCCTGGTGGGGCATGAGGAGAACCATCAAAGACTACAGATTGATTCCTCCCTGGTGGAGGAGATGTTGGAAGTGCTGGACGCATCATGTCAGGTGAAACATGGTTAGAGCTGGATGTATCATGTAGGGTGAAACATGGTTAGGGCTGGATGTATCATGTTAGGTGAAACATGGTTAGGGCTGGATGCATCATGTAGGGTGAAACATGGTTAGGGCTGAATATATCATGCAGGGTGAAACATGGTTAGGGCTGAATATATCATGTTAGGTGAGATGCTGCTAATTTTTTTGCAGCGCCAGTAGCCTTGTAAGGAGATGGATGTAGTGGATTTGTGCTGACAGGTCCTAATTCATGAGGTCGCTAAAGTAGGAGTAGCAAAGCCACTTGTTTAGATAGCATCAATCACACTGCTGAGAATTTTCCATGCTTTCAACAGCATACAAAATGAATTTTTTGAATGTTAAAAAGCAGCATCTCAGCATCCCTGATAAACGCAATCTGTTCAGGGGATCATGTGCCACGGTACCTTCTGGACGGTGTGGAAGCTGTGCCAAGGTCTAGCAAACCTGACCATCAACGACAGGAATAAGGTGTTACTCATGACATTGCAAACTGGACATGATGTTCTGAACAGATTAAATATCAATTCAGGCAGTGTGCAAAGATATTGTTATGTTACCTGCTCTGCTCTGCATTTTCTTTTGCACAATCACAATTTCTTTAAACATTCTCAGTAGCAAGTTTATCCTTTCTGGTTTGTAGGAGCTCATTAGCCAGAGAGGAGGAGTAGATCTTCTGGGTGAAGTGCTGTTTGGGAAACATCACAACAATGAGGCCACGCAGCGTTACGCACTTAGTGCCATCTGGAACTTGGCATTTCATGACAGCGCCCGGAAGCAGATTGTGGAGTTCCCAGGTCTTGTGGATGCTATCAGGAACATCCTGGCCACCACCGAAAGCCCAAAGACCAAGGAAGTAGCAAAAGGGGCTTTGTGGACATTGGGTACGCACTCCTATTTTGTTTACGCTGCCGTTTTTAAGAAGATTGGGAGGGTGTGTTTTGCACAAGCCCTGCATCAGTTCAAAAGTTGTCTCCTTTTCAAAGACTTTCAAAATTTTGCCACGTTTTTCCAGGACTAGAGAGGGATGTCAAGACACTAACAGGAAGTGCAACTGGGGCAGGATACAGTTCAGAAGATAGCCTTGTGGGCACAGTTCAAGCGACAGCACACGTAATGTTGTCATACGAATGGGGCTGCCAACAGAGCGTTCTGTTAATAAAGAGCGAGTTGCAGAAAGCAGGTGAAAACAATCATTTTCTAAGCCAGCAGCGAAATCGTGACTGTCGTTGGCATAAGCTTGTGTGACTTTAAAAATGACAACAAGTAGAAGCCTTGCTTCCTGTCATATTTTCTTCTCCCTCAAGCTCATTAAATTGAATTCCTGCGAGTGGAGTTAAGAAATTCCTATTTTTGTGGGTGTCATAAATTAAATGAGGGATCTTTGTAAAAATCTCAGCATGTTATTGTTTTTCTGAAATTTCTTCGGTGTTGCTCCCAAGCTTCACTTACATCCCCACACTTTTTGTCATTGTTCATTTTCTGTGATGTAGGATATCAGGTGAGGTCATCAATTGCAGAGAGGACGATGCCAATGGATCTGCTCGTTGTTTGCAGCTCTGTCAATTATACTGGACAGCAAGCAGTACCTTAATGACTCTGTTGCATTGCCAAATAAATGCCTTATTCCCATAGTTGTAGATGGACCTGAAAGACGGGGAACATTTGAGTTGCTCTCTATTGATTCTTCGTTGATCTGTCCTGATCTCTATTTCTTATCTTACTGCCTTCACTTCATAGACATGGATGGATGTTGATCACATGTCTGGCTCAACATTGGAAGCCATGGCCATGGCTGTTGAGGGCAGTGCTGTTGTGCTCATATGTGTCAGCAAAAAGTATAAGGAGAGTCAGGTAGGTGGTTCTATTGTGTGCTCTGTGTGTCTAGCAAAAGACATGAGAGGTGTGACAATTGTGTTCTAGCTGAAGACGCAGGCAAAGGGATAACTTTGCGCAGTGATCCTCTGACCTTAGTTGAGCTGTTTAAGCATGTTCTATTTCGAATTTCCTGAATGCTGAATGCAAGCGTATGTCCCTACTCCTCTGGTAGACTAACACCTTCCCTGATCCAGGCCTGTCGTACAGAAGCTGAGTATGCCTTCCAGCAGCGCAAGAAGATCATTCCGGTAGTGATGGAAAGTGGATTCAAGCCCACTGGGTGGTTGGGTGCGTTGATGGGCACCAGGCTGTACTTTGACATGAGTGATGCTAGGCGAATTCCTGCCAAGATGCCTCATCTTATGAAGGAGCTTGCGGACAGTGGGAAGTGAGTTGTGAAGGGCTTTGCTGCTCAATTTAGGCACATTTTTGTTATGGGTTGTAAGCTTTGTGCCTTCAGAGCAAGAGATTCCCAATGACCAGACCAGAAGTCAAGTAACAACCTGTAAATCTCCGACAGGATTTTCAAGGCAACTAGCAGCCTCGACTTAGATGAGCGAGTGGCTGAGGATGTCAAACCTTCAAGTAGAATGGGGTCTGATAACCCTGATAACTGGTCCTCTTTAGAGGTAAGACTTGCATTGACTGTGAGGCCTTTTTCATATAGTACTGAATATTTAAAGGCCTAGAGGTTACCATGCACTCCACGCTTGCTGTCTCGTTTGGCAGGTAGAAGATTGGTTGAAGAAGATCAGATGTGCAGACTTCTGTGATAGCTTTAGGAGCAAGGACATGGATGGCATGGCGCTGTGTGGAATGCTGAGGTGAACAAGTCAAATGAGTGGTATTCATATCAACTTTCCGTAACATTTCTCATACGTCAAAAGATTGAAGGTTAGAGATAAATTTCATAAAGCTCTGAAGATTATTATATTGGATGCTGATTTTGGTCGATTTTTTTTTGTGGACAGTTGGGCTGTTGAGATATCTGTATTCAATCACTCCAATATACTTCGCTGCCCCTCATCAGGATGTCCTCTGATTCAAGGCTGATGCATGAGGTCCTAGAGAGAGAATTTGGGATGAAAGTCCTTGGTCAGCGCTTGAGACTGATTGAAGAGCTCCACAGGCTGTATGCCTAGCTTCAGGATTGGTGTATTTTGAGTCTTAGAGCGATGATTCCTGACTAAGCGGTTCCAATCATGATCCAAATACTGAAGGAACACATGGACCATATTTCTGGATCATGCCAGTGAACCATGCTGTCTTGGAAAGTGCTGATTAGAAGCTTGGTAGTATGGTAGGCGAGTGCTCGTTTTGGAAACGTGGGGTGAAACCCTAATGATGATGTGTCACAGGTTGACAATCAATCATGTCATTGTAAACCTAATCAGTCTGCTGCACTCTTGGTCAATCTTGCTCCTCTCGTGTAGGGGCACTGGGCTTTGGTGATGAATTAGTTAAGAATTGTTGTTAGTGAATATAAGGAGGATTAATGGATTCAATGTGAACAAAAATCGCTACATGCATGAATGTGATGGCTTTTGAATGTTTGTCTGAATTTGTCATTAATTTAGTTTATTTGCACTCAGCATGGTAACGTAGGTACTTCTATGTTTCTAAATGTTTGTACTTTAGATGTGTATTCTGCAAGCATAAGTCACATACACCCATTAGTAGATGTCTTGGTACTCGTCCTTAAGAATACACAATTGTGGAGATCTTGAAATATGGCGTACTCTTTGTAATTTGTGTGAAAGCCTACATGCACCTCTCTCGTACGCCCTAATTTCAGGAAGGCGGAATTCTCTCCGCACATCTCACATGCCTTCAGCAGCTGAGGTAAGAGGTGACCTCAGGCTTGCCCTGCTTAAAGGTGACGCCTGCCTACTACCCACAGGCGGTCCCAAAGGCATTGGCGACTGCCCTATTCCAGCTGTCCCTCCGCTTCCTAGAGCCTGCCGGCTAAGGACACTAGGTGATTTAGGCCCCCGGCTCACAGTCCGTAAGCCATTGCCAGGCCCACTGCCTCTCGGTGTGGTCAAAGAGGGCAGTGCTAGAGAGTCCCGCCCTCTCACCAATGGGCTGCCTAGGGATGGGCTAGAAGCAGAAGGGGGCATCCCTGCTACCTCTGAAGCAATAGGAGAGAGTGCAGAGGATGCTGACACTACAGCGGCAGCGGTTGAGGCTGCATTGTGGCGGTCAGCCAGCGATGCCGCTCTCCGGGACATTGTGGACGCAACATTGAGGGATGCAGGATGACTAGAGGCCTGAAGGAAGACAACATGCATTTCATATCACACTCAGGTTGTTCCTTTTGGCTTTTGATAGCCCTGATGTCCTCCTGACGTATAGGATTGCATTCCTTATTGCACTCAAAATCTCACACTGTAGAATTCACACTACATCAGTCAAAACCCATTAGGCGCATGCTGCGCACCTGCTGTTCATCTGGAGGCCCTTCTTCTGCGACACTCAGGGCAGAGAACTTGTCAAGGTTGTCGAGTGTAATGTGGGTCATGCTGGGAGACCTGAGAGCAGGAAAGGAGGCTCAGGCTGCCATATATTACTGCACAACTCGTAAAAAAAGGGAGAGTCTAAGCATTAGTCACTAAACAAGGCCAAACCACAATATTTTGTCCTCTTAGGTCAGACCTGGACAGGCTTATCGGAGATACAATGGATTTGACTTTCAGGAAAAGTGCTCCGTCCACTGAGGCTTCACGTGGCGTGAGAAAGGGGCTGAGCTTGAGGGGACCTGAACCTACAGCTGCAGCTGACCAGGAAGACACTTTAAGCTTGGTCTGAGCAAGCGCTTCGTCTATTCGCATCTCCTAAAGAAGAAAGGGATCGACGATGGATTCAATTTGAGTATCATTCAGAAACCAGAGATATTTGTATTTTGCAGGTCTTGATTTTTTAAATTTTTTAAATCATTTATACGCATTTATGCGCATTACTACATATGCGCATATCCATAATGTGCATCAGATGGATCCAGCAAAGCGCTGGTAATCGGTTTTCTTAGAAATGGGAGATTCTTATGCACGCTCTTCATCACAAAAAGAGTGTATCACAAAGACATGGGACAAGGAGAATTGACTCACAGGTAGATGCTCCAAATATGTCATACGCATGGCATCATACTTTGCTGGCCTTAGGTGATGTGGGAAGACAGCCAGGGCAGTTTCAGAGGCCTCTTTAAGGGCCTTGGTGTCCCACATCTGTTGAACATAAACAGACACATACAATGATGCTATTCATTTCCCCCATATTATTCACTCTCTGCTTAGGACTGAGCTAAAACATAAAACAATAAGACGGCATGGTCCTGATTCTAGAACAGAAAACGAGGTTCATGTATATATTTCTTTCAAATGAGGACAGCTGCCCTTTAACAGACAATGCGCAAGGTTGTAATTCTCTGAAAGACTTTACTCCTCTCACCTCCGCTATATCTGTCAATGCTATTAGCTCTTCGTAAGTAGAATCATTGAAGGTGACACCAGAAGATTGCACCCAAGACATTATCTCCAATGCTTTTTCCAACTGTCCAGCCTGTGTTAATGAAGTTGAGAAGGTGTGGCTTTGCAATGTGTGAGTTCATGTTATTCCACTTGGACACAAGAACATCTATGATACAACAGAAACAAAAGCAGTATGAGGGCTTTTCTCGGAGCAGGTGAACATTTTTAGAAGTTCCTACCTGGTGGCAGGCCTTTATGAGAATATTGTAGGTCTCTACATCAGCAGGTATGGGATCAGATACTCTTCGCCCAGCCACCATCCACTCAAAGATGTCCAAAGCGTGCTTGAGGGCACCACCTCTCACGCATGCCTTGATGAGCTGAGTGAAGGTTTGTGTACAGGTGGGTACGAATAGCTGTAAGCACCACAGAGGGGCACTGGTGAGTAAAAATGGCAGCAGGTCACATTCCATGGGAAGATACCTTGAGAAGGCTTAGATTTAAATTCAGTATCATAACATCAGGCATGCTGAAGGACATATGCACCAATAGACCGACCTCATGAGTCACCCAAAATATTTAATATAGAGTGACATTGAGACAAAACAAAAGAGGCATGAATCTGAAACTAAACATTAATGAAATTTACTTGCAATCAAATTGCAATTATGAAAAGCATGTTGCCAGCACTAACCTCATTCATCTCATCAAAGTAATTCTGTGCAACCTGCCAAGCCCCTCCCTTTGCACAAGCTTTGATAATGGCGTTGAATCCCCTAGTGCAAGCATGCAATCCTATCTTTTTAAGGGCTTGGAAAGCAGCCTCAGCATCACTTAGTGTCTTTGCCTTATCGATGGCAGCTTCACACACAGATAACATTACATCCAAGCACTCTGCAGATGGCTGTCTCCCAGGGGGGGATAGATCAAAGAACATCTGCATGGCAACCTGAGATGAGGAAAAGATTTAGTCCTAAGCTCAGTGTACGACAGCAACATGCACATGTGAATTTGAAGAATGTTGGCACTCATTGGACTATGGCCATTAGCCTTGTATACAAGGGTCTTCAGGTCTCCATTCGGCACAGTGACTTCAGGAGAAAATGATATTGAGGAGGTGCTTATCAGCAGAATCTACAGAAGTTGATGTAAGTGTATGCAAATAGTTCAAGGGTCTTCAAATGGTTATGACTCTCATCTGCATATGGCATATTTCTGTTCATTAGGTCATCACCTCGTGTTGACCCCGCCTTTTGAACATGCAAGTCTGAAGTCCCATCAACAAGGTGAAATCATTTGATTGGAGCCCCCGGCTGCGCATATCTGCAATGATCTTAAGCACATTGTCCAGGTCACCTCCGTGGCTGCAGGCTGCAATGGCCAAGTTACATGACTTGACATCAAGATCGATCCCTAGCTGCAAGGACAATGAAGGGTGGATAGTTGCAAATCTGTTAGAGGAGTTAAAAACAAGGTCTTGAGCAAGCAGCAGATCTGTGCTTTCCACTAAAATCATGCCCAGGGCTAATAGACTCACCTTTCCGTACATGTTGTACACACGCAAGGCCTCCCTTCCCAAGTAATGTGTGCAGCATACACTGAGAGCAGCATCAAGGATTGATTTGGAGAGGAGGTTGGATGGGGATTGGGATACCAAGAAGTCCAGGAGTGATAAGGCTAGATGTATGGAGCCTGCAGAATGGAATCATGGGTACATGGCTTCAATCCAATATGAGTCCTTATTTGGAATTTTCAAGAGACTTTTTGTTATCCTTCCCACAGCTGAGTAGCTATGGCAGACAGTAGCATCAAGCGAAAAGTTCAATGCATGCAGAATGAATCTTTGAACAAGTTTTATTGCTTGAGATGTCACAAGATTACAGTAGGCCACCAAAGCACAAGGTACAAAAGAATTTTTAGCCTTGGTTCACCTGATCGTCCTAACTCCTTGATTAGTAGCTCAGCTGTTAGAGAGTCCAGCTGCTCATCCCCAAGCACTGCAAATACTGCATCTTTGGGAGGGAGCTCTCTATGATAGCGATTAAATCTATCTTGTAGCTTAAAATCCTTTTCTTTGACTCTCATATATTCCTGTGACATGGATGTCACTCAGAAAGATGTTTAAGCATAATGAAGGAGTGTACCTACAAGGACTCGTCTTGAGAGCTCTGACGCACGAAACTGGGCTGCATCCATTTCATTTGCTTCGATCATTCAAGCTCCTCGAAGCTTTTTGTTATGTTTTCTTAAGTCTCAGAAAATAAATAAATAGCATGGACCTTGCATGTAGCCACTCTGCACAGAGTTTGCGACGAGGCTGGCTACCTTGTAGCAAACATTCGTATGAAATTGTGGTTACGTGAGGATTTGTGCCCCTTATTGGGTTTTTCGAAGAACAAATCACAACGTACGGTCATAGTGTTGTACACGAGTACTGACTTGTTCGGCCTTTCTGTATATTGAATTAAAGGCATACACGCAGATAAATTTTTCTAATATAAGTGCTTCTTTTTTACATGGAAGGACGCAGATGTGGCTGGCGTTTGTGCTTCTACCATATCTTCACGCTTATAGCATAGCTTATAGCAAACTTAACACTCTGGAGCATTAACGGGTTATTTTAGGTACATATCCCACTACATCGAATATAGAAACTTCTTTAAATTCAAATAACGACGACGCCAACGTCATATAGGTAATTCTGTATAGGGTGAAGGTCTCTCCCTATTTGAGCAGAAATATTGTTCAGCAAATGCTAGACAATGTGAGGATGCATTATTTGACTAACTGTGCCTTATATCACCATTTACAATGTGTTACCGCCTATTATTCGTCTTATGGATGATGTTTCATCAAATACAAAATAAGCACTTCATGTGCTCAAGCTGTGCATAGCGTTGCAATGCAGACATACTAGTTACGTATTTACATACGTATTTGCTCTGCAAGTCATAATTAGACTCTGCCATCTGGAGTATCTGCTTGAGTAGCTGCATGTCGCTCTGTTGCAGACGTAGTAATCGTAATTGGCACATTTAGCATAATACATTTTGCTACAGTTGATACGCAGTATATGCAGTTCTGTGACTCTTCGCGTCAATCGCAGATTCTATAAGAAATCACATGCCCGAAGGTAAAAGGTTTCGGTGCCATCAATCTATTCAATCTAGGGTTTAAGGCGATTTACCCTCTATGCTACTTAATAAACCTAGTAGACTCGAAATCATTAATATACTATATCTATCACAATGCCAGCCCTAATGAAGCATCAAGCCATCTCATCTGCCACATCAAGGCGCTCCACTGTTACAGTCCGTGCTGCAGGCACAGTCAAGGGAAAGACTACCGGTGGGAAGAAGACAGTAAAGCAGTCCTCCTCCTCTGATTCCAAAGTGAGACATCTAGTAGCACATTTACCCTGTATCTCGTGATGAACATAAATGAGCGTGTTTGGTTGTACCCATATCGTAGTGGTATGGCCCTGATCGCCCTCTGTTCTTGGGACCTTTCAGTAAGTGAAGTATACTTCGCTCTTTTCTGTAGTTGATTTACACCTGGTGTCGTCGTGCTTTTTAATTTGTGTCATTATGGTACCGCAGCTTCTCCCCCATCTTACTTGACTGGTGAATTCCCTGGAGATTACGGCTGGGTATGTATTATGATAGTAATAGCGGAAGACCAGTCTAACTTGCATGCTTTCTCATCTGTAATGGGTTTTTCAACATATCTAGAAGCAGAAGAAGGCATCTGTGCATTCCTTGATTTCAGGATACTGCTGGTCTATCCGCTGACCCAGAGACCTTCAAGAGGTACCGCACCATCGAGGTCATCCACGCCAGGTAAACTGCTGTTTAAATGGAGCTGTCGATCTTGAACGTCGTTTCATTAACTCCCACGTCGGGTCTGAGTTTATAACGTTTACTCGTTTATTTAAGTTTTAACGCCAACTTGCTGTTCTTAAATTGTCAGGACAGGTAGCTGACAAGTGACTGTACCTCAAATCAATATTTACCTGTCTTATCATCTTCTTGGAGTTGGGAATTATCATCTTCTTGGAGTTGGGAACGTATGGATTGTATGCAGGGAGTATCCTTGTTGATCATCCCAATCCTACTGCTTGACAGGTGGGCCCTACTGGGTGCTCTGGGCTGCTTGGTCCCTGAGCTTGATCAGTCTGGATCTCCACAGCCAGTGTGGTTCAAGGCTGGAGCCCAGATCTTTGCTGAGGATGGCCTTAATTACCTTGGTACGTAAGACCACATTTGTAAGTGATGTCTCAACATGTGGTTTCATTTTATTTTCTTGTTTGCAAAAGGATAGACTATAAGGGCTGATGGATTCATCTTACAAGTATCTCACTTGTTATATCTTGGTTATTGTCTGCATTTAGGACAACCCAGCCTGATCCACGCCCAGTCCATTGTGGCAACCTTAGCTGTCCAGGTCATCCTCATGGGACAGGCAGAGGCTTTCCGGGAGAAGCCTCTGGCTGAGCTCGAGGGATTGGACCTACTATACCCTGGTGGTCCCTTTGACCCTTTAGGCCTGGCTGATGACCCCGACACCTTCGCTGAGCTGAAAGTGAAGGAGCTGAAAAACGGACGCCTCGCCATGTTCGCCATGCTGGGATTCTTTGTGCAGGCCATTGTCACTGGAAAGGGTCCCATTGAGAACTTGAACTCACACTTAGAAGACCCCTTGTGAGTTATCATTTATGATTTATTGCAGGCCCCAAGCACTTAACTGATGCTTTATTGCAAAGCCCACTGGTCATTTATTTAAAAATATTGCAGAGCACAAGGATAGCAACAAGCCTCTTTCTCTATATGGTGAGCTGAATACTTATCCCTTCTTATTCCTGCAGGGTAAACAATGCCTTCGCATACGCCACCAAGTTCACCCCACAATGAAGATCACATGCACACAAGCAGTAGTGCTTCTGCATCACTTTTTTTCACAATGTTCCGTAAACACAGCTTAGAAGCATATTGTGATACATTTTAATCATGGCTTATAGACGCTTCTATTCTGGGATCAATCTGTATTAGTGTTTTTTGTTGATCTGTATGAATGTTCGTTGTTTATGATTAAAATTAATATGTAAGCCTCAGCATTTTTACCACTGTCACAAATGTAATTACTTTCTAAGAAATGTGACAGATTCTGTAATGACCTCTGAAATCACAGGCAACCTGCAATGTGTGCTTAATGAAGAAAAAAAGCTATGGTGCTAAACAAGGAAGTGGTTGTGTTATCAGTGTGCAGCAAATACAGCAATGAAAATAACAGTTTCCACCTATGTGACTGTACTCCTTATTCATAAGAATGCTTTTGACATGCTATGTGAATGCCATCCTATGCTAATTGTGCATGCATAATGCTGATAGGATAACTTCTTAGTTGTTAGTTAGTTATTGCGTCTTGGCTGAAAAGCAACGCAATACTATGCTTTGCGCAATTGATATGATTAGTAAAGACTTGGAATACTCAGACCCAACAGACGACCACAATTACAAGGCATTTGCCAGTGAACACAAGAAGCACTTGCCAGAATTTACATGCAACTGGATAGAAGAGGTTCCTCGTCAATGGGGCAACGAGAAGCTCCTTCTCAACAAAGGGGCGAAATTGCGCATCCGTAAGGACCACTTGTTGCTGCAGGCGTTCTATTTTCTTTCGAAGGTAAATTAATAGCCACAGATAGCCTATTGTTTGCCGTGTAGATTTTGGGATGATGAGACTAAAAAGCCTTTCTACTGCTGCTGACTCTTTCAATAATATGTCATGCTCTGTCATGCAGGAATTCCTCTCCGAGACTCTAGACCCATCACCTGTGTTCCTTCTGGCTTGGGCCAATAACTTAGCTCACATTGCTCCTCAGAAGTTTTACAAACTGATCCCACTCTCATGGTCTGAGCAGTTGCAAGAGCCTTACCGCCTGTCAGCTACTAGAGGCTGTAGAGGATGGCTCTCTAATAAAGGAGGCACAAGAGTCAGCTCTTGTTTTGCTGTTGCAGCCTGTTCTTGAAGGAATGGTCTCTTTCTTTGCTATCCGAATGGTTAAGTTTCTAGAAGAAGTGAATTGGCTGAAACTTTGGAGCTCGATCAGCAGTTGTGATACCACCAAGCGAGTGCGGTGCTTAGATCTGTCAACTCCAGCTTATCAATCTTTATCAACATTTGCATCAACTCCTCATGTCAGTCCACCCATAAACTCCACTACCACTACCACCACCACCACCTCCTCAAATTCTTCTTTGAATCCATTCATCGTCTCCAACCCCCTTGCTCACAGCTCAGCTCACACACGCCTCGCTTCTGCTCCAGAACATGTTCCAGAACCAGCACTTGACTTGTCTTCTGCTCCCAAGGAAAGGAAGCAGTTGCAGGAGGATATCACAAGGCCTCCCCCAACTGATCACCTGGAGGGACTGAATGTCTTCAGAGCTTTCAATGGTGGAGAGTTGGAGTATCATGGCTTGACCTCTCGCCAGATCATTGAAGATCTTTTGCCAAGGCTAGAGACATGGGTTGGTGGAGAGAATGAGATAGCTGAGGAGGCATGGTGGAGGTTGATGCAACAATTGGGCTTACCTCCTGAGTGACAGGGGAATGCAATTGCAAAATGGTCGGGCAGTAGCTGTGGGGTCCATTCTGTCCTTCCTTGTTTATCTTCAACCTCTTGAGGCCATTACTGTTGGCAACCTGAAGTTTAGAGATGCAGCAGGGGACCAAACAACTGTGTCTACTCATCCAAGGCATTCCAATGTGTGGGAGTGTAGCGTCTTCGCATTCACCTTGTACAGTGTGACAGATTTGTGTCTAATGAAGGGCCCAACTGGGCTTCCAAGGGGATTGCACTCATGGCTGAAGCCTGGGACAAAGGAGAAGGATCATTGGAATCATATGGTGAGGATATTAAGTTATGTAGGAACTACCAGACTTGTAGTACATGACTGCTGCTGCTGCTGCTGCTAGGTAGTACATGGCTGCTGCTTGCTGCTGCTAGGTAGTACATGGCTGCTGCTGCTGCTGCTAAGTAGTACATGGTTGCTGCTGCTGCTAGGTAGTACATGACTGTTGCTGCTGTTGCTAGTTAGTACATGTCTGCTGTTGCTGCTGCTGCTAGGTAGTGCATGTCTGCTGTTGCTGCTGCTGCTAGGTAGTGCATTACTGCTGTTGTTGCTGCTGCTAAGTATTGCATGGCTGTTGTTGCTGCTGCTAGGTAGTACATGGCTGTTGTTGCTGCTGCTAGGTAGTGCATGGCTGTTGCTGTTGCTGCTAGGTAGTGAATGGCTGCTGTTGTTGCTTTTAGGTAGTGAATGGCTGCTGCTGCTACTGCTAGGTAGTATATGAATGTTGCTGCTGTTAGGTAGTGCATGGCTGCTGCTGGAAGAGGGGGGTCATTGATGGCAGCTATTGCTCTGTACAGAATTTTGAGGCTGGTAGGAGACTGATCTGTGTATTAGACAGTATGCATTAAATTGATTACTATCTTCTTTGTTCCTGCTTGTATCCATCGGGTATAGTAAACTGTTCTCTCCTCTTCTTGATCTCACACATCACTCCTCCTCCTTAGTTGCAAAGAGTGCTGGGTGTCTACAGAGAGAGCAAGTTGGGATATGGAGAAGCCTAACCATGCCAGGGGACTACGAATTTAAGAATATGATTGGGGGCTGGGATCATGTGAGGCTCTGGAAGGACATGCAGCAGAAATGGCCTCTACATGAGGCTGACAGAATTGACATGCCATGCAGTATGCTGCCAACTAGGGACATTCTTGTTGATGGGGAGGCAGTTCTGAAAATGGTGATAGTGAGGGCTAAAGCCACAATATTGGAAGATGTCAGAGTGCCTTTCTCAATTCCCTCTAATTGGTGTATTCCTGCTAGACAGATGCTATCTGCAGACCTGGTGGTGGAGCAGCTCACTAACTGCCCTGCAAGACTTAGAGCTGCACAGCTCAGTGTACAGGGGGTTCTAGATATCTGGGACAGTGGCATAACAATGGAGCATTATGGCAAGGAGGCCAGGCTGGCACCTATCAGGATACTTGAGCATCCATTGCTAAGGAATTTTTGGAGGTTTAGTGGACCAGGTTTAGTGGACCAGGTTTAGTGGACCAGGCAGCTCAATTGCCAAATCAGTATTATTGATCAAGAATGTAGTGTATGCTGTCCACAGAAGGGTGATGGGCTTCTCAAGGAGTGCATCAGATGACAGCAACCATGAGCCCATGTCCTGTGGACAAGCTGTTGAGGGTCTGGAAATGATGCTGGCAATTTACACAGAGAGCCTCCCAAGCAGCTCTTAAAGTACAAATGCATTAAAGCCTACTGTACATTATAAGTTGGCATCTCAGCTCATCACTGGCAAAGGCCGGCATTGCCTAAGTGAGCACACTCCAAACTCATATGAAGATACAGTGCTGAAAGGTGACAACACAGTGTTCACAATGTGCTCCAACATGTGGGGAATTGTAGTATGAAATCCTTTAAATATGGAAGAAAATGACAGCAACTGCAACTATCTTATTGTAAATCAATAATCATGCTTCACAATTGTACTACCTTCACATGCATCATACCAGATGATAAATAAAAGATGACAAGGGTCATATCCTCTCATAGTTTTGTGTTTGAAGATATGTGTTTCTTCAAGATATATTCATCAAATACTAGTTTTAATATCAAAGTAAAAAACAGCTTCCTAGCAGCTTCAATCACACTAATGTTCACACTAGCCTATTCAATGCAAGTCACAACTTGCTGTAAAGTTGGGCCATAATACAATTCAGAGTGTTGCACTCATCAATTTAGTCACAACAATAACATGCATCTGGTGTTAAATAATCATTTGAACTAATCTAAGTTCATGTTGCCGCACCGAACATTATTAAGGAACAAAGTGATGTGATGCACAGAAGCCATTGAAGTCACAGAACCTTTGAAGTGTAGATCAGAACACAGACATGAGCCAGAGCATCATCTAGTATAGTTATCCTTGGGAAGCTGCAATAAAAAGCAGTTGGCTTCAATTAACCTGGAACAAACATTTATTAACAGCGGCGCGCTACGGGGGCGCTTAAATATGACATGAGAGCTGTGAAATGTGCTCTGAATTGCTCCAAATGCAATTTAGGAACTGTAGAAATGTTCAGTACTTTCCCCCCATTAGAATTAGTAATGATTTCATACCTACTCTGTGATTTCTATGATTCTCAGGGGGGGTAACCGAGTTGACCGGCACTTCTGGCCGCTAACTATTGAAGCGCAACAAATATGTTTTGATTTTAGCCTCTAAAAGCCTTATTTTACCACAGTCAACGCGCACGCAGTAAGGAACTGGGATGTTAATGTACACGACTGAATATTAGCACTCTTTGCGTGTGCGTTTGATTAATATAATGTAAAAATAAGTAAATTTGACTCAAGTTGAATCTCTAGATCTCAAAGACGTTGTGACTGAACCTGACACATTATCAACCCAGCGTTAATACATTTGCGGATGAGTATTGAATTTATTTTAATCACTGTGTCCTCATACATAATGTAAACTGCACTTTGTTTTGTTTTGATTTGTACCTTCTTACTTTTTACATTCAGCACTGACAGGCGTTGCCGTTTTTGTGCTACGAGAGTAGCACTTTCTCGAACTAGTCAGAGTGGTAAGGGCCATCCTTGCTAATGCTAAGGGACTGATATTTTTCTAGGGTTTTAAATTGTCAAGGGTAGTGTTGAGATACTTTATTGTCTGTTCTAGGCTCTTCTGAAAGGTAACGAGTTGAACAGGCGGGTGTTACTGAGTGTGAACTTTGTGCCAGCAGTATGACAGGAGTTCTAGCTGTCCCTACTGAGAGGCGGAAATGATAACAAAATAAGACTCCTGCATAGAATGAGTGCACAGGCTGACATTGATCAGCAAGTCTCATCTCTTAATTTACCAGTTGTCAGTGTATGTATACTGGGTGACACGAGAAAAAAGGTTTTCAACAGCCTATCAGAAGTTACGTGGTGTTTATAATAGGTTTTCCTTGGTAAGCCCTCAAATGCTCTATCAGAGCTAGGCACTACTTGACCTCTTTCTTACTGCTGGTCTCCTCAACTCAGACTGATGCACACTAATTGAATCTTATACCTACACGCTGTTAACTTGCCACGAGTCGCTCAAAGCGACATATGTCTACAACTGTTCTTTTTTAAGCTCATGTTGTTGTAAAACAATGTGACTCATCATGCATGTCTGTTAGGAGGTGTCAGGCGAACCGACCCTGAACTTGGAGATCTAGGCGAGACAGTCAGGTTTCGGGTTCAAGAAATCAGAATAAAATCTTTGAACCATCTTTGGTATTGTATCTCACTCCAATCTATTCCTCAACTCAATACAATGGCTGCCCTGATGAAGAAGCAAGTATCCTCTGCAATCTCCAGACGATCAACCGTCGTTGTGCATGCTCGTCGCACTGTCGCCAAGCCCGTTAAGAAGAGCACACCAGATTCACAGGTATGCAGAACTCTTGTGGCGATGTATTGACGAAAGAAGCCCTAAAGAAATCTTATGATATGTAGTGGTACGGACCAGACCGTCCTACTTTCCTGGGTCCATTCAGTGAGTTCCTTAACGATTTAATATATCATGCTGTTCATTGGTCCTAACTTATGTCACTCGCATTGCAGCTGCAACTCCGTCTTACTTGACTGGAGAATTCCCTGGTGATTATGGCTGGGTAAGATGTAGTCTGGGAACTGCAAGACAGGTTCCGACTATTTGAATCGCGCAAGTCATGTCAAATTTCTCACATGCATCATTTTCTTCGTACTGTTAGGACACTGCTGGTCTGTCCGCTGACCCAGAGACCTTCAAGAGGTACCGCACTATTGAGGTCATCCACGCCAGGTAAATTGTTTGGATGGAGCTGTCGATCTTGAATGTCGTTTCGTCAACTCCCATCTGCCCGATCAAATTCCCCACTTAACGATCTCGTGTGCTGACAGGTGGGCCCTACTGGGTGCTCTGGGATGCATTATCCCTGAGCTTGATCAGTCTGGATCTCCACAGCCAGTGTGGTTCAAGGCTGGAGCCCAGATCTTTGCTGAGGATGGCCTGAACTACCTGGGTGTGTATCCTTGATGCAAAACCTCGCAGGACGTCTTTTGAACATGTTCTTTTTAATGATGTGCTCATCCATTTGTCAAGTGAGAGTGCCCTTCTTGCTCCTGCAGGTCAGCCCGGTCTGATCCATGCCCAGTCCATTGTGGCAACCTTGGCTGTCCAGGTCATCCTCATGGGACAGGCAGAGGCTTTCCGTGCAAATGGAGGACAGGGCCTGGATGGCTTTGAGGGTCTAGACTCCTTGTACCCTGGAGGCCAGTTCTTCGACCCCTTGGGTTTGGCTGATGACCCCGACACCTTCGCTGAGTTGAAGGTTAAGGAGATCAAGAATGGACGCCTTGCAATGTTCGCCATGCTGGGATTCTTTGTGCAGGCCATTGTCACTGGAAAGGGTCCCATTGAGAACTTGAAGGAGCACCTCTCAGACCCTGGGTGAGAAATCTGAGACGTTGCGCCATCCTTCTTTGGTTTGTGTGCCTATTTTTCTGATGATGTTTTCTAATCTTTGATGCTGAGAATTCAGACCCTGACTACTTGCGATCTGTGCTTGCAGTGCAAACAACGCCTTTGCATATGCCACCAAGTTCACCCCCCAGTAAACTCTTGAGCCCTCTTGTGAAAGGCCCATCTTCTCCCTATCATCCTTTCTGAGATTCGTGTTTCCAGCTGCAGCAGTTGGGGCGCGTGCACAGTGTTTTCTTATTCCTTCAATCTTTTCCTTCTCAAATGACAAGTTTCTACTTACCCTCTTCGTTGTAAAAGAAATTTACATCTGTGGCCCAAAGCTGTATATCTCAGATAAAGCAAGAATCATCTACTCATTTCGAATGAAAGTCAGCATCTAGAACACTACTTTGAACACTATTAAGTAGTAGCGAATCAACGCACAACGCTACCCTAGAAACCCATACATACACAACGATAATAGACTGGAGCCCTGATACATAGTTTATCAAACATGCATATCTCCATGAAAACCTTCAATGGATTCATACGGGCCCCACACCTTTCTGACTTGACCTGACTCAACATGAGCACCTCTGTGGCTAAAAAATAAGCGGCATAGTTCGCTCTCTGAGTCTGTACTATTGTATCTCTTTCTACCCTCGCACTTGATAGAGATCTGAGATTGAAATGGGTGAGTTCAAAGTCCATGTGTACTCTGAGGTACAATGCTTTGCTGTGATATGTAGCTTCCCTCATCGATGTCGACTCTACAGGGATCCCTAAGTTCTATCGCTGGTTATCAGAGCGTTACCCATTGGTAAGCGCAAAATCCATTCGTCTGGTACTGTGCTTCATTCTCAATTATTATACTTCAACATTCCCAATGTTTTGGGGACGATCGTCTGATGTCTCTCTCTCAGTTTTTGACTCCTTGACAGCTCAATCAAGTGTACAAATGCTTACACAATGAGTAGCTTCCAAAGATTCCAAGGGTTGCAAGTATAACATAGCTTGAGAAAACTCCTTTGACAGTCATTCTCTTCACATTGCATACTTGTGTGACTTCAGTTGAACATGAAGATTACAGCAACTGAGGCGGCCCCAGACATTGATAATTTGTACCTGGATATGAATGGAATAATTCATAACTGCACTCATGCAAATCAGAGAGAGGTGGGTGAGAGAGGTTGAAGCCTTGCTGCAGCTCAATTTATGTGATAATCCATGTTCAAATTAACTGTAGAATGTAATTATATGTGATGATTTAGTTTAATACATCTGCTATTTAACATGTATCCAGGTGAAACTGACTGAGGATGAGATGGTACTCAAGGTGTTTGGATACTTGGAGAAGTTAGTACAGGTTGTCAAGCCAAAGAAGGTAATTACAATTCCTGGGATACGTGTTTTTTAGTCATTGAAATGTCAAGGCCAAGCATTTTTTTGTTACCTTGTCTCTTTTGGAGAAGAACTACAATGAAGAAGGTGATAAGTCACATTACAGCACAGAGTAATGAATTTGAGCACATCTGACGAAATCCATCTTTTCTTGTTTTTCCTTCCGGTTCTACCCATCAACATCCTCAGCTTTTATTCATGGCTATCGATGGTGAGTCGTCAGCAACTCTTTTATGATGTATTGGATTGTTTTTAAATTTGACTTGATCGCTTGCTGCTGGCAAGACCCTCATATCTTTCCAATTCGCCAGTCCTGCACATTGTGAAATAAAATCTGTTCCCTAGACCCATCCTTCCTGTTTGTCTGCACGAGCAGGTGTTGCACCTAGGGCTAAAATGAATCAACAGCGGTCACGGCGATTCAAGGCTGCAGAAGAGAGGCTTAAGGTGAGATCCCAGGGCTTACAGCTGCTGTATTCATACACTCCCAACTCAATTATGTACTGGATAGATTCCTCATGTACTGGATAGGTTCCTCACGATGTTTTCTATGTACACAAATTTCCCCTAAATTTGTCCTAATTTTTCGCTCCATTTCTCTCTAATTTTAAGGTCATTGAAGACATGAAGAAGAAGGGTGAGGAGGTTCCAGCAGATCCATTTGATTCCAACTGTATCACACCGGGGACTGGGTTTATGGATCGGTTAGGCAACCACCTCAGGTTTTTCATTCATAGGTGAGGCACTTGCACTCTGTACAAGGGATACAGGTTCATGAATCAGAGCCTCATGCCTGAAAATGGATGTGGCTCTTTATATAAGGATGCTCATGTAAGGTGTGATGTCATGCCAACGCTGTTTTTTGTGATGTTCCTATGTATTCTATGATATGTGTGTAATTCATTACGCCTGCTTGCGATATGTTGCCTTGATTGCACAGAAAGAAAGCAGAAGACCCCTTATGGCAGACACCAGCCATCGTGTTCTCTGGTGGGTCTCATTTTATGTGTGTGGGACAGATCACACTCATGGTGTGGAAACTTATAAACTAAACCCTAAACTTATACAGACCTTTTAATTCAGAGCAAAAAATAGGAGGTATAAAAATATTCATTTTTTTGCATCCTGTGGTCAGCTCTATGGGACTCAAGGCATTCATTATCTGTATGCTCATGTCTGTTAGTAAATAGATAGTCAATGGATATGCATGCTAACAGTTAGTCAATGGATATGCATGCTAACAGTTAGTCAATGGATATGCATGCTAACAGTTAGTCAATGGATATGCATACTAACAGTTAGTCAATGGATATGCATACTAACAGTTAGTCAATGGATATGCATGCTAACAGTTAGTCAATGGATATGCATACTAACAGTTAGTCAATGGATATGCATGCTAACAGTTAGTCAATGGATATGCATACTAACAGTTAGTCAATGGATATGCATGCTAACAGTTAGTCAATGGATATGCATACTGCTCTCATCCTCTTGCTACTCTCATCCTCTTGCTACTCTCATCCTCTTGCTAGGACACGATATCCCAGGAGAGGGTGAACACAAGGTCATGGAATATATTCGGCTGGAAAAGAAGCTGCCAGGGTACGCCGCCAACCAGGTGAGCTTTTGAGCCTCTCCAATGACTGTCCATGTATACCCTAGATAGCTCAAATTACGAAACTCAATGGTGAATCTAGCATGGTCGCCCACTTGTCACACCTCAGTTCACTCTGTTTGTGTCTTAATGTCCTGTAGAGGCACTGTTTATATGGCCTTGATGCTGATCTCATTATGCTCAGCCTGGTAACACATGAGCCACACTTTTGTCTGCTCAGAGAGGTATGAGTCCACACTTATGGTCAATATCCTTCAATAGAGATGTACCGGTGGTTTTTCTTGTTCTTAGATGTCCTGTATATAACTTCTCCTGTCATCCCTGGTAATGTGCTTGGTATGCATCTTCACCTACCATCAATGCTCATGTACTTGGTGTATAGCTTCTCCCCCTTAGGTGTGCATCTTCACCTACCATCAATGCTCATGTACTTGGTGTATAGCTTCTCCCCCTTTGGTATGCATCTTCACCTACCATCAATGCTCATGTACTTGGTGTGTAGCTTCTCCCCCTTTGGTATGCATCTTCACCTACCATCAATGCTCATGTACTTGGTGTATAGCTTCTCCCCCTTTGGTATGCATCTTCACCTACCATCAATGCTCATGTACTTGGTGTATAGCTTCTCCCCCTTTGGTATGCATCTTCACCTACCATCAATGCTCATGTACTTGGTGTATAGCTTCTCCCCCTTCGGTATGCATCTTCACCTACCATCAATGCTCATGTACTTGGTGCATAGCTTCTCCCCCTTTGGTATGCAGGTGGTATCGTACACTGGGGGCGGGAGAGGGCAGCCTAGCAGGGAGGCTTTGGAGAACCCTTGTGCTGAGAACTTCATATTGTTCCAGGTCAGATTCAGAATTCTTCTGTTAGGCTTTTTGATGCATCAATCTCAAACTATTTTGAATCTACTTCTAGCAAGAATCCCGAATAGAGCTGTAGGTCAACATATCTAAATACTCATATTCCTGCATATAATTACCTTGACTAATTGAGATGATATCTGTTTATATTCAGATAATGGGGGAGTTTTCAGAGAGATTTTTCAGTTCTGATCATGCAGATTGGTCTTCTTAGAGAATACTGGGAGCTCGAGTTCAGCAGCCTAAAGACGAACTTCCCTGTCGACATAGAACGAATCGTAGATGATTTCGTACTCATTTGCATGCTTATTGGGAATGACTTCTTGCCATGTGAGTGTGCAGAGATGAGAGATGGATCCCTATGAAGGTTTCCAAATGCATGTATTGATCACGAAGCTAATTATGCATGTTGTCCTTTATGGATGTACAGCCTACCTCGCTGTCCCTGCTTACAGCTTTACCTACACTGGACATTGCTGAGGGGGCTTTAAATCGCTTGATAGACTTGTACAAAGAGTTGCTCCCTCAGGTAAAACTGCAGTGTCGCATGCACTAGTTCTTGTTACCTACAGAGTAAACTCAGTGCTTCATCTTGAAACCTCTCCTGTCTGCATAGCCTGTGCGGTCCTGAATGTTTAGTGCTGACATTTCAGCAAGTTTGATCAAGTTTTTGATTGCACAACGATAATAGTAATCATCTGAAATATTGTATGTTCGAAATATGGGCTATGAATTGTATATGTGACTGTAGTGTCTGTCTGAATATTACTTTCATTATAATAGTCCATATGCCATTGCACAACTTGGGTTTTACATGCTCTGCAGCTGGGTGGTTATTTGACTCATGGTGGACAACTGGACTGTGATCGATTAGAGAAACTTTTAGGCAAGCTTGGAGAGCTTGAGCAAGAGGTTCTGCAAGAGAGAGCCCAGGTGAGTCTCTTTTATGTAACACATGGAAATCAATTTAGTGCTCCTGTTCCTTCTCATTTGAAAGCGAAAGAAAAATGATAGATACGATGCACTTGGCACTGTGCATAAAGCCCTAAGTGGTGTTAATGCCCTCAGGATTTAACTTAAAGAGTTGAGGTCCTATCTCAGCTTTGCAGGATGCAGCAACTCATTATAATACTGTGTTCTTGTGCAGCAACTCATTATGATACTGTGTTCTTGTGCAATGTGTTTTTGTACAGGACGCTGCATTCATGGAGCGTAAACGGGCAAAGAGAGTTGGTAGAGGTGGAGAGGAAGTCATGACAGGCTATGTCCCGCCTGCAGCACGTGCAGTTGCAGCAGCTGCCGCTGCTGCTGCTGCTTCCAAGCCGCAACCAAAGGTTCTTCTCAGGCGCCCTACATCCCATCAGGTGGCAGCTGGACCCTCTGGGCCTGGTTTCGGAGTGCTGTCTGTGGATGCTCAGGAAGAAGATGATCTTCAGGGAGCAACTGCAGTTGTCCGGCCCTTGGACCCAGCAGGTGGTGGAAGTAGCACTACCCTTGTCAGCGATGCACCAGCAGTCGACTCTGAGATTGCACCTGCATCTTCAACTACACTAGCTTCTAATAGCGGTGGTGAGATTATGGCTGGAGGAGTGACGGAAAGCCTCGCTGCAGAAGTAGATGCAAGTGCTCCTCCTGCCCCAGCACCAGTTGCCACCATGATGAGCAAGGAAGCAAGGGATTTGATTTTGGCAGGAGAGGGGGGCCTGGAGTTGTGGAAGGTAAAAGACAAGATGCCTTGGAGTGCCTTGTGCTGAGGGAGGGTTTAGAGTCTTGCTGATGGTGACGTGGTTTGCTTCCTGAAGTACCCTTGATGGCATTGAGACTGCTCCTCATGTAGGTGATTCAACTCATGGCATTGAGACTGCTCCTCATGTAGGTGATCCAACTCATGGATTGAGACTGCTCCTCATGTAGGTGATCATTCAACTCATGGCATTGAGACTGCTCCTCATGTAGGTGATCCAACTCATGGATTGAGACTGCTCCTCATGTAGGTGATCATCCAACTCATGGCATTGAGACTGCTCCTCATGTAGGTGATCATTCAACTCATGGCATTGAGACTGCTCCTCATGTAGGTGATCATTCAACTCATGGCATTGAGACTGCTCCTCATGTAGGTGGTCATTCAACTCATGGCATTGAGACTGCTCCTCATGTAGGTGATCATTCAACTCATGGCATTGAGACTGCTCCTCATGTAGGTGATTCAACTCATGGCATTGAGACTGCTCCTCATGTAGTTGATCATTCAACTCATGGCATTGAGACTGCTCCTCGTGTAGGTGATCCAACTCATGGCATTGAGGCTTGTCATTGTGATTCAATGCATCACAATGTTCACAGGATCGATACTATCATGAGAAGCTGGAGCTCCCTAAAGGTGATCTGGATGCAAAGAGGAGGGTGAGTTGCTGCTATGCTGGGGTCCATGGTACAACTTCTGAGTCGAGCAGAACGCTGGTCTCTTGCTGCTGTGTTCAGCTAGCTGATATTTTATATTTCCCCTCTGATCTTGAACATAACACTTACATTGTACTTGGACTGAGGACAAGTGACTCGCATTCCTTTGCATGCTGCAATTTTTTAGCTGCAGTAACCGAATGCTAACTCTATGCCAAACAAGTAAGCATATGGAAACTTGGCCACATAGTTGCGTGTTTTGGTCCAGGTGATGCAATCATACCTAGAGGGTTTGCATTGGGTTTTGGAGTATTACTACAGGGGTGTTGCGTCCTGGAATTGGTACTACCCTTACCACTACGCACCTATGGCCTCAGATATGGTGAATCTCAGGGAACTGACAAGTGAGTCATGGGTGCTGCACCTAAGAACGTGGGAAATTATTGTTGATTGAACGTGGTTTTCAGGGACCTTAGAGGGAAGTGAGGTTGTGGTGATCATGTCTAGGTCCCAACTTCCAGCCTACATGAGCGTGTGTGATGGTCATGCCTAAACAGAAGTTCACACTACCCTAGATAGATAAGCCCCAAAATCTCCCAGATACACATGTAGCCATGTTTGCTAGGTGCTTTTTCACCTATGGACCTGAAGCGATGAAGATCTGAAGATCTGTGCCTTCATGCATTTACTCCTTCTCCTTCACTGCAGTTCGATTCACCTATGGCAAGCCATTCCTGCCTTTTGAACAGCTCCTAGGGGTATTACCTGCTGCCAGTGCCAAACTCCTGCCTGAACCCTACCAGGTACCTCATATTACATATATGACTTGTCTTCTGTCTTAAAGGAAAGCTTCACACATAAGGTCACTGTGGCCTCCAATCTTACACCTGGTCAGATGAAAAATCACACTCTCCTATCTGTACATGCTGTATGTATATGCTTCTCATGCAATTTTAGTTGATGCACTGATGTCGCCTTCAATATACCTTCTCATGCAATTGTTACTTGATGTACTGATGTCGCCTTCAATATACCTTTAACTACCTTCTCTGCAGTGGCTCATGACCAGCGACCTGTCCCCCATAAAGGAGTTTTACCCCCTGAAGTAAGACCATGTCCGATGGCTTCACAGGTGTCAGTGCATCCTGATAACATTCTATGTTGTCTCAGAGTACATACATTCTTAAACAGCATATTTGATATCGCTAATAGGTTGAGCCTTGGAAACATCTTTATCTTGCAGGTTTGATGTCGATATGGAGGGTAAGAGAGCTGACTGGGAGGGCATTGTGAAGGTGCCATTTGTGGATGAGGTATGAGATGCAAGAGCTTAGCGATAGGAGCTAAGAACAAAGTTACTCATGAACAGACACAGTCTGAAAATGCAATTATGAGCGTGTTCATCCTGTTGTGAGCTATCATGATCCGCCCAGCTTATTGCTTTTGATGTGTACCCCTCTCTCTCTGCAGGTCAAGCTGCTTAAAGCAGCTGCATCTATCCCTGAGACCTGCCTCACAGAGCAAGAGAGGAGACGCAACAAGCTGGGCGATATTCTTGTCTTCACATCAGATGCAGGTACCTGCTGTACAATATGCTAGATGTGGTGTAAATGAAGCTTCAACATGAGTTTGTAATTGCTCATAAATCATGATTGTTTGTAGCTACAGCACCATGTATGCTCCAATCTTACTCGCAGGTTCAGCAAACACAGAATACTGCAAGTCCACACTTCCATCATTCTTCTGTGATGTTGGGACAATGCCAAGGAGCCAACTGGCTAAGCGGCCACCGCCTCCTCCTCTCACAGCAGGTGACTGCATGTTTTAAGATGTGAGACACGTCAAGAGATTCCCTTTCATGAAACAGAGTAAAAGACATGCCTCTCCTCCCTCTGGAAACACTTAGATCTGATCGCATAGACATGCCTGCATTCTCTTTCACAAATGCTGTTGTCTACTAACACTGTGCCTAGGAGAGCTTGGCTTCCAGCCTGTGTTAGTGCCTGGCACTACATTGGGAGAAAACAACCCTGCTGGTGTTCCCACTCTCAAAACACTGAAGGTGGGTCCATTGATACACTCCGTGACTGAAGGCATATAAGCTGCACATTTATATCTGCCACAACACTCCGTGACTGAAGGCTTATAAGCTGCACATTTATATCTGCCACAACACTCCGTGACTGAAGGCTTATAAGCTGCACATTTATATCTGCCACAACACTCCGTGACTGAAGGCTTATAAGCTGCACATTTATATCTGCCACAACACTCCGTGACTGAAGGCTTATAAGCTGCACATTTATATCTGCCACAACACTCCGTGACTGAAGGCTTATAAGCTGCACATTTATATCTGCCACAACACTCCGTGACTGAAGGCTTATAAGCTGCACATTTATACTGCACTTTGTCAACACTTTGTCAGCCTGTGTCTTGTTTAATCTTCTCAGCATTATTCGTGATGTTGAAGACCCTTTTGTTATGAAGGCCTGCAATAGGATGGAGTTGATAGGCTTTTCTGGTCAGGGTTTAGGTCATGGTGTAGCCTCAGGTCACACCGTGTAGTATTGTTGATGTTGAATTAATCCTTGATTGTATGACTGTGCATTGCTGTGACCTTACAGGTCAACTGTTCCATGAAGTCAGTTGGGGTTAATGTTCTGGGCATGCCGTCAAAGAAAGATTCCTTAATCTTGAGTTTAAAGGACGTAAGGGCGCTTCTTGGTGGGAAGGTGAGTGCATTGGACAGAGAGCTGTAATTAGTGGTCAATTCATGACCAGGACTGTTTTGATCCATTTTAATAAGTGGACAACTCGTGACCAGGACTGTTTTGATCCATTTTAATAAGTGGACAACTCATGACCAGGGCTGTTTTGATCCATTTTAATAAGTGTGTCTGCTTTTCAAGTTAGCTTTGTTTCAAAGAATTCTAATCCTTCATTTGTATAGAGGAAGTCCAAACAGAACTTTCAATGATGTTGTTGACTTCAAGGTACCCCCTGTGTCCCATATAGCCCCAATGCTGATAGGGCAGCGTTGCTTTGTGAACTGGCCGTACCTCCAAGTGAGAGGATGACAGATTATATGCTCTGCTGTTTAGGCTGCAATTGCTCATAAAACCTGCTAGTTTCTTTCTTACAAGTCCTTTCCAGCTGCTGAACTTAGACATGTAGATCCTACTAACAAATTTATCACATCATTTTAAAGGAGGCCCGCATCGTTAGTGTATCTGATATGGAAGGCACCGTGTATCTGACTGGCAGCAGCGAAAATCAGACCAAGAAATGGCAGTCCCAAGAGGCAGCCAAGTGGAGTGGGGAAGGGGCTCAGGTTTGAATGCCTAGTCATTACGAGTTGCGGCCTCTCTTGATTGAGCATCCTGAGTTCACTGTCCTTTGTAAACCATCTTAATCATCCTGAGTTCACTGTCCTCAGTTTACCATCTTGCCACTGCTATCGTCTTTTCTTAATTGTCCTTTGTTTGCCATCTTCACTTCGTCGTCATGTGTCAGTGTGGCATCTTGAGGGTGATCATCCCACAGCCTCATGATCTTGAGGGTGATCATCCCACACCCTCATGATCCGTGTTCTGCCAGGCCATGGCTTTCAGATACCATGTAAAATGTTATTGCACCCTCTGTATGTCTTCACGTAGATCGCAGCAGATGCGCTCACAAAGAAGGGAATAGACGTGGGAAAAGTGGATTTAAGGGTTGGAGTAAGGTGAACCAGGCACATCTCTCATATACATTTCCTGTACAATCAAAACTAGTCATTATCCTTGGCAAAACATAACATAACTAAGGCTGCACCAGGAAAGGGATCGCAGCATGCACTTTCTCTTGTCTTCAAATTTCATATTTGCATTTTCATTCTGTCTCAGAGTTTGTAGAGGCTTTGTTCGCAACATGGATGGTACAATTCAGAGGCAGTACGACCCAGTATCACTCGAGGTCCCCCTACAGGTATTGTAGGAACTGTTGTTTGTACGGTAACACTTTTGTGACGATTAGTTGTACTTTTGCTGCACACTCTCATTGCAGGCTATTACTCGGCAACGCCCCAGCACCCAGCGTCACTCATCAGATGCAGGGAGTGCTCCCGATGAGGACCAACCAACTCAGGTGGTAAATATTCTGAGGAATGGAATAAGAGTGTGACACTGCCTTTGCCATGTCAAAAATTAACCTGTCATGCAAATTTTGCCACAGGTTGAGCTGAAGGAAGGACTGAGAGTTGTGTTCCTGGGGAAGCAGCACTATGGTTGCACAGCGACAATTCTGCCAGATTTAGGGGAGGGCATGTCTAAGCATGGAAAAGTGTTAAAGTCTGGTATGATTGCTGGTGCTCCTGCAAACGTAGTTTTCAGGAGTGTGATTTTTACTGATGCTCTGTTACATCTGGTGAAGGAGAAAACTACTGCTATGAGAATTAAGAGTGATATAAGAATTTATAAGAGAGGCAGTTAGTTAGTTAGGTGCTCTGATGCTATGCGGTATGCCTTGAAGACTAACATCAATGCTTTGTTCATGTGCCCACTTGCAAGGCCAACAACTTTCCGTCTGAAAGCCTTGATTACCATGCAGGCAATCGAATGTTTAGAGTGGCAGTGGATGATCCAGGGTCAGCAGGAGAAGCAGCAGCGCGCATTTCAAAACGAGTCGCTAAAGAGTCAGAACCTAAGTGAGAAGCCTCTACCTTGCTACTCAAAATTGCATGCACTTTGTTCATTACTTGCTTGTTCAGGACATGCAAGCCAACCTCCTGCCTGTTCACACATGCAAGCCAACCTGCTGATCTTATCTCCTTGCTCAGGTACATACACAGTGGTGAAGCTGCTAAGAGGGTGGGTGCATCCCCACGCACATTGGGGCGCATTACAGGAAATGTGTGGGTCCAGGTGTGAACTCAGGCTCTAAAACCCACGTATCTTTCAGTAGCATACTGCATATGCCAAGCAGGAGTTCATTGCTTGTTCATAAGAAACCCTTCTGAATAAACAGGTGCCACAACGGCATTCATAACCACTGTGAGGCTGCTGCTGACGTATGTCATGAGGTTCTTGTGATCATGACACATGCGCTTGATTCCCCGCCTCCCCTCATGTTGTAGGATGGGGAGGATCGATACGATGTTGGCCTTGCTGTGAAGCATGGTGGGAAGGGCATGTGTGTCCCAGGGTACTGCATCCCTGGTGAGGAGATGCCGGGAAGCACTGGACAAGGAGGCTGGTTCTACAGCACTGCCATGATCAGCATTCTTCAGGTGCGTTCTGGCTGTCCATGTTCAGAAGATGGCGATGCCTCAGTTATGCACTCCACACATTCCATCATTCACTAATGTTTTGCGCAGTAGACCCACTCAGGGAGTTGATGATTTTTGCAGGAGTACAAAAGCAAACATCGCTGGGTGTGGACTGGCCTGGACAAAGACCAGGGTGACAACGGAAGTGGAGGTGTGTGTTTTTGGGGTTGTGTGTGTTAAATTACTTTTAATTGACATGTGACAGAACTTGACGTGAGCATCTTGTTTTGATGTGATTCGTAACTTTCACCATGCTGTGTCAATAGACTGAAATGTTAAGATGTAAAGAAAGTAAAGAATCAAAGACAGGATCTTATGACTCGCAAACAAAAAAATAGGATGTGAGTGGTCTAACAGCTGCATATGCTCTAAACGCATGACTTGATATGTTGCAGGCAGTACTCTGAGGCTGGCCTCCTTGCTGCCTGACAAGAGCCAGGAGGAACGCAGGGCTGCCATCACAGAGCTTCAGAAGTGGACCAAGGGTCTGCCACTTGCAAGGAGGTGTGTTCCAACAGGAGATCTTAACAGTAAATCTGAATGAAAAAAGGCAATTGTTTGACTGCGAGCTCAGAATGCCAGCAATCCTATATCAGTACAGAATGCCAGCAATCCTACATCAGTATTTGTCATGATGGATCTCTGTGACGTTGCATCTCTGTGATGATGCCCATGTCTTTTGCTTCTCGCTTACAATTGATGTGGGCAATCCCCCCAAGAAACAATGCATAAAGATACCCCTCTGTTTTTTGTTCTTATTGTCCCCCCCTGATGTAAGCTCTGTTGTACACACTGGCAGGCCCCTTGTCAAATCTAACGTCAAACTCATGACCGAGGATGGCATCAAGCTGCTTCAGATCTCAATGCCAGCACAATCTACACACAGAATGGATTTGCCATCTGCCACAAACAAGGTGTATGTTGAAAATGCTTGATGTAAATGCTTGATGTCTGTTGTAACTGCTTGATGTTATGGTTCACGTTTTGATCCTAGCTTTCTCGCTCTAATTTTTCTAGGCCATGACTTGAAGAGATATGTTGTGTAATTCGACAACACCAATGTCCACTGAGTTGCAATAGATGACTTATATCTCTCTGCATGTTTCAAATAATCCCATATGTAATTATTGGAATGCAAATTCTGAAATCAATATCTCTGTGCCGTTAGGCCCCAGCCACAATAGAGTACGAGAATGTCCCCCCAGCACTTCTGCTGCCTCCTTACACTCCCTCCGCCTCCTCCATAAAGCTTTCTATACAGGTGATATGCTCTTATAAAATGGCTATCAGCTGATTTGTCAGTCTGCGTATGTAAGGTCAAAGAACCCAAAGCTTTATTTCTCCTTCATTTGAATGATCATCTTCAACACATTAGGCGCGGTCTTCGAAAAGCTACTTTGAATTTTCAAATTATCACGTTTGTTATTCCTGCCTACTTTTCATGTCCGAATATGACAGGGAGGAGAATTTGATCTTGGTGACCGAGTGACATCATTGGGGACAGGGATACCGGGATTTGGGCTGCATGGCACTGTGATAGGTATAGGTCATGCAGGAGCAAGTCCCACACTTAAAATTGCCTCTCAATATTTATACTATGCCCATGCCTACTACATATGAAATCTAAATGTTGAGTGTTAATGTAGAGAGCATATTGAAAGATGAATCAAGAATTGTGGGTTGACGAAACTGTCTTAAACTGCTTTACAGCTGTCAATGAGGAGACTGCTGCACTTTCATATAAGAGGCTGCTGTCTTATTTTTGCCCTCTTCTTCACAGGTGTTTTCCAAGATGCTGTAGAGGTCATGTTCGACAATGATTTCCCTGGGGGCACGGACTTGGGTGGGAGGGTGAAGGGAGCTTGTGGAGGGTTTGTACCTCGGGACCTGCTCCTTAACTGCAGCAAGCCAGTGCAACTTCTTATAGCTAAGTGCCAGGTAGGATCTTATCAACCCTTATTCAGCTTGTAACATGTGGCATGCCCTAATGCCCTTAAAGGATTCTTGTTTTAATGTATCCTGGGTATCAGCACTTCTTCCCTGCTGCCGAACCACATTTTCAGTGCTTATGGTCTCTCGGACCTTAAAACTAGGGTTGTCCCTTCTACCCTTTATGTCAGGTACCTGTAGCAGTGCTCTCCAGCACTTCAAAGCTTAAAGCAACTCAGCAACGTCCTTCCTCTTCAGTGACCCAGCCTTCATTAGGCACTGCAGCTTCAACACCTCCTGGATTGGTGAAGGCCAAGTCTGCAGCAAGTGCTGCAGTGGCTTCAGGCACTCAGCCAAGCTCATCAACAATGTCTCTTCCTCCCCAACCATCCTCCCTGCTACTTAAACTGGCGCTGAAAGAGGCAGGGAGGTTGAGAGAGGCCTCCTTCAAGGGACGTGCCAACAAAGCAATTGAGATATCACAGCCTCACTCAAATGCAGCTGACCTGTCATCACTACCTCTGGAACATGCTGCTGCTGCTGCTGCTGCTGCTGCTGCCGCTCCGTTACCACCACCTCCTGGAAGTCATATCATGTCATTACTGAAAAAGCAGACAGCCGCTCCCTTACCTTCTTCTCCTGGAAGTCATACCATGTCATTACTGAAAAAGCAGACAGCCGCTCCCTTACCTACTTCTCCTGGAAGTCATATCATGTCGTTGCTGGCAAAAAAGGCTGAAACACCTGCGTGAACCTCACTGATGCAGAACAGTTACTTTTTTTGTGGCTTGTGCACTGACCCTGCAGAAGGCTTGATGTCATGGTTGGGTTCCTATTACTGACCACAGTGCAGAGACTTCACTATTGCTCTTTATAAAATATTCATAAGAATATCTAGAAACATTCTTTGGCAATGCCACGCAATATGATTATGAAGGGGTACATGAATGCAGTCTTTGACATCTGAGCTGGACACTTTCAACTGATGAGCTCGAAGTTTAAACTCAATCCTGAACTATTGCCCAAGAGGATATACACGCCTTAAAATAAGCCAATTCCCTCGCCAATTTCCCTTTAGATTCCCACCTGTCTAATCAAATGCTCTAGCACCTTTTGGAAGTGGTGAGGTAAGTGCAAAGGCTTCGGTACGTGGAGATAGCGCAAGCAACATCTAAGTTTTCCAAGGTGGTCTCAAAATTCTGTCCAGATTAAATAATATGCAAATACCTAAAACCTAAAGCACAGAGACAACGAAGAGAGAAAATCTCACATTTGGAAGTAGTATGGGAAAGATTTGATTTGTGTGAACATACTACTCTCATTATACAGCTAACATGCCTGATATCACTCTTCTAAGTTGATTTGAAGTTAGATGATGACATATAAGGAAGAAAGCTTTGTGTACCGGCTCTGCTAAGATGTCACATATGAAATACCCTTAGCCCTATTCAACATCTGACAGAAGAGAAAAGTGCATTTATAAACTGATGTCACAATTTATAAAAGAAACATGAATGGAGACATAAGCTCAAAAGGCCTCATAGTAGTTAGCTAAATCACAGGCAAAGGAACAAATCTGGATTTAGTCACTAAGGTGTATTGCTGGTATTTATCCCCAAACGAGTCAGTGAGTATTCTCTCTTCAAGATCACATCGCTGCCTACACACCAAAAAAAAGCATTAATGAAAGCTAGTACAATGCAAGCGCAGTTCACTTATTTTGGTTTTACCATAAATCATAACTATTGCGATGTACGGATCACTTGTTCAAGCAGCAAAGAGAGGCCTCTTAAAAACTTCAGCGGAAGGTATTAGAGTGCGACGACACACATGTGCAATGTAGCTATATAACGACACCTTGACATTAGCTGAGAGGATTTAACAAAAGTGACACCTTGGCATGTTCTGACCTGTAGTATATAAAGCATGTGAATAGAATAGCCATGGCGCAAGGCATACTATGTAGGCAGAGACAGTAGCCCACGAACAAGAGCATGTAGGAAGTGTATATAGGATGCCTCAAATGACGGTAAATTCCACTGGTCACGAGTTGCTCAGGAGGTACCAAGCGATTGTATGCCTGCATCATGAGGGTAGGGTATCAACACCACATAGCATCTTGTAATTGTACTGCATGTTAGTGCCTCATTGTACTGCATGTTAGTGCCTCAGGCTTCGGGGTACCTGACAAAGGTTCCATGTGTGCCCAATCTAGAAACATATTTACATATTTCATGCATTTAATTGATTTCATGATGGTAGGGCATGCCATGCCATGATGGAGGCAAAAACGTGAAACACGTTACGAGCTCCATTAGGTTAGGTTCCATTGATGAACTCGCAAAAGTTTAATGACTTAATAATGTTCTGTGTCTCTACTGCAAATTTATGTTATTTCATGCTTTCAAGGCAGGATCTTAATGTCACCTTCCCGAGCTGCTTGGAAGCTACCCCATTGAGCCGCAGTGCACACAAGACCAGTATGCCTCCCATCAAATCATATGTTGTAAAGGCTTCATATGTGATTGCCCCACCACCCCCAGACACGTACCGCACCATGGCTACCCAATGGATGAGCGGTACAGTCATAATGAAGAGGATCCATGACAGCCTACTGCTCCAAGAAGCCTTGCGTTGCTGATCTGAGGATCGTGGGGCAAGAGGGCCATAAGCAACCAGCCTGTGCACCATAGCAATAAAATTAGCATCCATTTGGAGTCAGAGGGAATACAATAATGGTTGGCATTAGGGTTTGAGGAGGAGATTCAGGTTCCCCTTTGGCAGTGCCATCAGTGCCACCAAAAACATGGATGGATGTTCACACTCTGCACAGTACTGATCAAGAGAGTTAATGCTTTCTTACATGCAGTCAATAGGGTCTATGAAAAAAACGTGTTTAGTGAGAAACATGCCATGGGAGCATGGCCGGGCTAGAGAATGTCGTTTCTCACTGAAATGCATGGCCCAGGAATGCTTTTGAAAGGCAAATATATCAGGTCAAATGCATGAGTACCTTCTGACTGTGCCTTGAGTAAAGAAGAAGACATAGAGTATGTAGAGGACCCATACTCTTCCTTCCAGGAGCCCTCCCGGCTACAGCAAACATATGGAATGAAGTCGCAGAAGTGTTACGACTACTGCAAGATTTCAATGCATTTTCAAAGCTTCAAAAAGCTACAAATGGCAGTGCACAATTTGTACATTACAAGGAGCAAAGATTGTGTATTTTTTCCTTGGGAGACATGCTCACTTGGGTGCCCGCTGGCCATAGTACAAGTGCAGCATTCACGGTTAGGACTTGGAGAAGCTGTACAGCTGCTCTTAATATTAATGGCACATCCCACTTAACGCTGTTTTTGCCTTCTGTTTTCTCATTGCTGCTATTTCTGTCTTGGTCTGCACTGGTCGGCAGTTTTTCTACCACTGGCTTAGAGGCATGGCTCTCACACAACTCTGCTTCTGCCTTCCTGCGAGCCTCAAATTTTTCTACCCTAACAGGAGAGTGAAATGGCAGGTCAGCATGCCCATCTGCAACACTGCACCGGTGTAACGCTGCGCTCGACTAACGTTCTGAGGCATGGGACTACATCACATAAGAGTAAGCCGTTACTAAAAATCACTCACCACCAAAAGTCTGGTTCCTTGCTATCAGTTTCTGCTTCGTTTCTGCTTTGAGATTGAAGCGCTACTACACATCTACGACGGGATTGTCTTGAAGCAGTGAAGACGGCTTTTAGTTGAGTAGAGGGTAGAAATTTGAACTGAGTTACAAGCATATAAAATTATGTCTGCAGCGAGAAGATATCAGATACTGGAAATCCGATGACATAACGTTAATTCCTGACAGTTTCGGAGCAACTGCAACTGAGAAACATCTGAACCTGTCACAAGTAATGCTAAAGTATCAAAGACGTCATAGTTAGTCTGGGTAAGAAAGTTATTGAGATAGAAGAAGACAAATACTGAAATCCCAGCATTGAGGTCTGCCTCTTGAACTTCAAAAACTTTATGTCATGCCTCCCCATAGCTCAGAAATATTCCAACGATGAGCCCGGCAAATGGGGCCTGCCACGAGGTGGTGTGGGCGGCCTTTCATCGTTGATGGCCTGCATCCATGTATCAGGTCCTGAAGGGTGAGACCCATCATCATCAATATTCCCTGTCGAATCTGGGGTCCTTGGAGCATCCGGAGGTACTGGATGGATCAGCTTGGGCACCATGACCAGGTCACGGCCCAGCACCAAGATCGCTCCAGCGTTTGCTACATATCATAACACAAGACACACAGCTAAGAAAACATGGGATTACTGTGAAATGCAGGCATGTTGACATACAATGCTGGACAGAGGGTTACCATACAGGTAAGGATGCCCCTTGCATTCCCACCCCTTTCAATTTCTATCAGTCTAACACATCACTCCCTCATGCTGACTCTCAGATGTCCACACATCATAGTTCTCCCATCCCAACAATGTAAGACTCTCACCAGCAGTCCCACAGTAGTTGGTTGCCGAGAAGAGCGTGATGAGGTGGCCTTGGGCAAACCTCTCAAACCCATCCATAACACACTCATGTGCTCTCACAATCATCTGTAGACCATTGTTCTGTGGACAAAGTAAGAGGTAGAACATTGCAACACTTTCCATGTACTGAGACAACTTGGATTATGTGCTCTCACAATCATCTGTAGACCATTGTTCTGTGGACAAAGTAAGAGGTAGAACATTGCAACACTTTCCATGTACTGAGACAACTTGGATTATAGGCTCTACAAGGTCCCCTACGCATGGAGCTTATCTAAGGAACCATCTTACAACAGGCGACAGCCAACAAACCAACATAGTACTGTGATAATATTGCAAGACCTCCATGAAAGAGCCCCAAGGATAGCAGATTACCTTGCAGAAGTCCTTGACTCTATCTTATTACCTTGCAGAAGTCCTTGACTCTATCTGGACCAAAAGTCACCAGTCCTGGTCCTCTAGGGCTTGGCTGAACCCCGGTCACACCATCATTAGTAGTTGGATCCGACCACAACAGGTCCATAAGGATGGGACCGCCATCCTCCATGGTCACAGGTCTAGGTATGGCAGCTATCTGCTCTATCTTATGGATGTTCCGCCCAATGCCTCCATGCATGCAAAGGATTTTGCCTTCAATGGAAGCTGCTAGGGGTAGGAAGTTGAACAAGTCGTTGATGCGACGCCACACCCACACACCCTGCAGCACAACCAACATCATCATCGCAGAGAGCAGCCCTTACAATTCTAAAAGGAATGCTCCTCCTGGTTGGTAAGTAAGCACACCAACACGCAACTGCTTTTGCAAGGAGCACTGCTGCAATTTTAACAACGCAGTCTTGAAATACATTCATGTCCTACCTGGTCATCACCCAGTCTTTCCAGACATTCTAGCCTGAACCCAAACAGAGCATTGATATCATGGGCCTCATGGTTTCCTCTGATTAGATGGATGTGCTTAGGGAACTCTATCTTCAGCGCAAGGAGCAGGCAAATAGTCTCCAAGCTGTGAGAGCCTCTGAAAACAGATGAAAATGGCACACACCTCAATTCAGACAATGCAAAAACACAACCTCCTTATAAGGTCATCAGGTTGTGTGAAGGACAAAATCAATATAAGCCATTTGCTGCTCTGGTAGCTGAATATTTTACCACAAACATAAATGACAGAAGGCTGTCCAACAGCATGAAGTGAAAATCACACAACTCAGAACTTAAAAGAAAAAAGTAATTGCCTATTAAATCTTAACTGTCCTCATGTACAACTCTAACACCCCCCACAAAATCAATAGCCACCTGTCCACATAGTCTCCCAAGAATAGGTAGTCAATGTACGTGATGTCTCCAGCAGTAGATGGCGTCCCATACTCCTCAAAAAGCCGCATCAGGTCCCCAAATTGACCATGCAGGTCCCCAAAGATCTTGATGGGAGCTGAATGAAGACAAGTAAGGAAATATCACACACAGTACACAACGGTACAGCATATCGCTCTTGAGTAGCCAATTGAACCCCTAGAGCAATAAAAGCAAGGTCGCTATGCTGCTGCATGAAGCATTATTCTCAATATGAGGGCGGTTGTCTGTATATGAATGCAATAAGCAAAGAGATTTCAAAGTGAGGAATCACTCACCATGGAGCTCCAGCACAGTCTTTTCATCCCTGAATAAGCGCTCAGCATTGTCACACAGCTCGCCAATGTCCTGTGCATTGAGGAAGAAGTGACGGTCCTCTGGAGCCTTCCACGTCCGAGGACGCAGCAATTCATTGATGACGCGCTTGTGAGTACCCTGTTAGACATGAGAATACATGGTATCACAATTTGATTCAAGCATGGCAAACTAGCTGTAATATCTCAAAATACTTGTCACAACTTAGGTACTTTGCAAATGCATGGATATATTGCAGGCCTTGATACTTTGCAAATGCATGGATATATTGCAGGCCTTGATACTTTGCATATGCATGGACATACTGTGGGCATTGATACTTTGCAAATGCATGGACATACTGTGGGCCGCACATCAATAAAGGTGAACACAATTTGAGAGCACTTGCAAAGCTATAACCTCTTCATCATCAGGTGCGCTGAGTCATACCGCTGAGTCATACCTTATCGACTCCCTGAAGACGTGATTCAGATGTCAAGTGAGCAGAATTGTCAGGACATGCGTGTTGACAAAGAAAATTCAGAATTCGAAAATGGGACAAGTGTCACTCAAGCTGTAGAAAGAGAATGGAGCTTCAGAATGAATTCCATCACAAAAGATGTCTAAAGTGACAACATGGCCAGGAAAATAGTAGCTATTACCCTTGACTCACAGCATTGGACATGGATCGGGTAAATAGAGGGCTCTTATCCTTTCCATCATATACTCCAACTCTACGACCCTCATTATCCAGCTGGTCTATTGAAAGCTGCCGAACTAGGCCCCTCAACGAGTTTTCCTAGTGCATTAAAGTTTGAGCATTCATTACAAAAATATAATCCACGAATCATCAAGATACCAACAAGAGTTACCATGATCTTACAAAGCTCTCCTGATACAACTTCCATGAATAACATGACTGCACCAGAAGCTCTGTTGAAGAACTAAGCGACTCAGGATGGCATCGCATTGCTCTAGACACAACACAACCTCAAGAAAAAGTGTAATTTTAGGGCTTTCAAGCTTGCCAAACCATAGCCTTGTCTAGGAGCCCCCCTGTAAGCAATCAAGCCAAGTCTTCTATCCCTACCCACTCACCTGGTGTACCACAACAGCTCTATGCCACAGTCGCACATCTGGTGTAGTTGGTGAGGCCTGACCTCTGCTGAGTGTGAGATCAGGGCTACTTCTCCCTACTGGTGATTCATTCAAGCGGTTAGCGCGCTCAATGCTCCCTATCTGCTCATTGATGCCGCTCATATCATCCATGGCACCCACCCGCCTCACAGACAAAGCCTGGGCCTATAATAGTGTGGAATGAAATTTACCAGTTATGCGGAGATATTCTTACTGAAAAGAATCCAGGCAAATTTCCCACTGAGATGGAAGGCTGGCACTTGCATGAATTGAAGGTGGGCCCCTGGTTTCTGTGACTCTTGAAATAAATCTTTTTAGGTATTACGCACACATCACGATATCATTTCCAGAGATGAGAAACATGAAGCATTTCAAGGCCTGGTGATTTGTGCATGAGATACCAATTTTGCTTACTGCTGCAGCTTCTTCCTGAGCTGCCTTAGCCAGCATTGCAGCAGCTGTAGCATTGCCATGCGTTGCATCCATCCATTGCACCCAAGGCTGTGCTCTTGGATCAAAGACAGAGAGCTCAGCCCCATTACTGTCATCAGCTACCAGCAAGTCTTCCAGTAGCTGACTTCCTTTCAGGCCACCATAGATGAAAACGAAGGGCCCCACCGAGGCCACAGCATGTCTGCATCGTCGGCCTAGGTCCTCGGAGTTTGGTGTTGCAACAGGTGCAGGTGACACCCACTGCCCGGCATTTGTATCTAGAACTACGGTAGCTGTGGCCTCATCCACCTTGCAACCAATCAAAACCAATGTTTCGCCTTTGATATCTACTTTCACACATGCTAAGGGGTGTACAATGTGATAATGCCATATTAGTACAATACAATCTTTGATACAATTTTAAGAAAATTGCTAAAATCTTGAGAAATGTAACGCACAGGAGCCTAAGACAAAGTAGAAAAATCAAGCTCATGGGTCATTGATGACAGAAAGAAGGATGCAACATACAAACACCATTCCTCGACATATGATGAAAGGTTGAGGCATGCTATGCAGTAGGATGTGTCAGTGCTTATGGGGCAGCACATCAGGCATCATTAGGCTGTATAGCTGCTATGATTACTGACACAATCTCACCATTCTGCCCCCACCCACTGCCCCTCCTGATATGTGCAACCTGTTCCCTACAAAGATGGCACCATGCTGGTATCTGCCTGTGGGCATGGCACCTGGTGCCGCATGCCACTCCCATCGACCATCGCGATGTCGTGCAAAACCATAGGCATCCCCCATGGGCGTGCCACCAGCATCTCGACCACCACACAGCAGCAGCAAACCATCACCTCTAGCCGCAGCAGTTGCGTACATCCTGACATCAAGCATTAAACAGTTTTAGGTGAACCAAAACAAAACATGTAACAGTATAGGATACCATAAGGTGTCTATCGAAATGTCAGGCCATAAAAGCAAATCAGTATGAAACAGATTGTGCATTGAGAGCAACATCCACATCATCATCCAAAGTACTCACCTTGGGGAGGGCATTTCTCCAGCGTCTGTTATTTTTCGCCACTGGTAGGGTTTTTCAGATGTGTCAAGAGCCCACGCATCGCCAAGTGTACTTTTCCCATCATTACCACCCATGGCCACTAAAAATCGATTCGCAACAAGGCTGAGTGTATGTGCATACCGAGCGCTCGGACCGGCCCCTTGAACTAGCACTCTGCGATGGTCATGCACTTCAATAAAAAAATAACAGAATCTAAGGATACGTATTTCGAACGTACCTATGCCATCTTGGTCGCTCAGGATCTGTGAAATCTAAGACATGAAGGTCTTCAGTGGCTAACCCAGCAGGGCCGATTCCCCCCTGTAGAGCATCAGTCTTTCCTTAGATCAAATTTTTAGGCATGGTGTTAGCAGGAATGACTCACTTGTATAACCACCATATTGCCTACTGCAGCAGCAGCATGGGCAGCTCGTGGTGAGGGTGGTTCTCCTAACGGTGTTATCTTTTCCCATTTTCCAGATCGAACATCGAATATATGAACGTCATTTGTGGCCCCCGCTAATCGAATCCCTGCGCAAATTAAGATTTCAATTAACACAAGTTTCAAAGCTGAATCGTATAGTTAGATATTTATTCACATGCCTGCACCAACTGGACCTGGGGACACAGGAGCCTCAACTCCTTTTCCTGAGGACCCTTCCAGAGCCGTGGCACCACCTACAACTCAAGGACGTCAGACATGGAAAATATCTCAGAACTTCAAAACTCCACACAATATACCAAATAATATCAGCCGTGCTTTCGACAAATCTCCATCAGGCCCAGCTACCGCTGTCAAGGTCTGGCCACAACGAGGTCCAGGTGCTACTCCCACTATAGGGAAAGGCCTAGGTTTGGGGACAGGGAGAGGTCTAGACACATCACTTTCCATAATGTTACGTTAAGAACACAGAAATTTTCTTATGCAGGCTGACACGCAATGCACCACATTTGCCGTGACGTTAGGAGCTAAATCCCTGCTTAAACAAAGGAATTATATCGTTGATGATCAATTGATGTACAACAAAGTTTAGAATTGGGCGTGCCCAACTTTGAAACGCTGAAGTTTCTTCTAGACAAAAATTATCATTAATACGCTGCAAAACAATCCTCAAGTACTCCCATCTTCTGGGAATATCAATAGGTCTTCTCTGTTCCTTGTAGAGAAAGGTAACGTTGCAGATAAGTTGAGGGCGGATAGCCCTTTGCATCTCCCCTCAACAAAAGCTATGCATCTGCAACAGCCAAGTCATGAAGTGAATATGTAGGCAAGAGAGAACATTGCTTGAAAATGCACCCGGGGCAGTGAGGCCAAGAAAACTGAAAGATGTTCTTCAAGCCTATGTTAAGGCAAACATACCTGTCAACCATCTTTTCATATAAGAGGACACCCTTAAAGGTACTCTGCTGTCTATACTGGTCTAATGGCATCCAGCATGCTGCCTCAATCTCAGATTCCTTCACACACACAACAATTTTGGTACTTGAAATACATGAGGTGCCAAGGTGTCATTAAAATGTGCAAGTCAATATCACAAGTGTTCTCAAAGTGAACA
The DNA here is from genome assembly GCA_002335675.1 of Chlamydomonas eustigma. Lineage (NCBI taxonomy): Eukaryota > Viridiplantae > Chlorophyta > Chlorophyceae > Chlamydomonadales > Chlamydomonadaceae > Chlamydomonas > Chlamydomonas eustigma. The sequence continues at coordinate 701,011 of BEGY01000016.1, forward strand.
GGATATTGTTATGAAGTATTACGCAGAAGTGCCTACCTGAATTCTTAACTCGTTCTGACCAGGCTGTAATTTTAGAGCACAGAGAACAAACAAGTCAGATTTTCCAAAAGCAAAGCCGTGGGCCTGCCTGATCACTAAGACTGACTCAAACTTAGCAAAAATGCCCTGTTTATGGGGAGAGGGAAGCACAGCAAATTCTTGGAGAGGTGAGGTGCACTAGATATCCACTGCAATGTGCACAGGATATTGTTATCAAATATGACAGTGGCCGCTATATCTTCACGCACAAGGCAGTGTGCATGCACTTTTCCATACCAATCATGACATATTCCAATATTAGATGCCTGTTCCACATCCACTCACTGTCTCCTCCAGTAGCTCCCTTTCAACAGCATCCGTTAAATTCTCTCCAGCAAGAACAAGCCCTGTGGGCATTTTCCTAGAGAACGCGTGATTGTTCGGAATGAAGATTGGAATAAATAATGTTGTTCCTGGGAGGCCTGACATGTCATATGTCATATGTTGAAAGACTCAACCTTCAAGATTGGACTGAAATGACAGTGTATCCAATGGACTGAAATGACAGTGTATCCAATGACTCAGATGCTTTATTTAGACAACAAATAACAAGTTAAACAAATGATCAACTTGGTAGGTTACCAACATATCAATTCAATAGCTTTCTTCAGCAGAACTAAGATTATCACCTCACGTGTTATTGTGTAGGTGTTAAAGAGCGCTGTATGCATGGATCTGAATCTGATCTGGATCTGACCTGATCCAGCCTTGTCACCCACCAAACATTACGGTTTTTAAGAGGCCCATTCTTCTCTTGCACGACCAGCATCTCCCCTTTCTCATTCAATACAAGCGCTCCTACACCAACCTGCCAGAAAATAATTGTACATTGTCATCAAATTGAGGCAGAGGCATTGTTATTAAATCCAGACAGAGGCCCTGAGGCGTCTCATTTGTAGACGCTTGTGCTGCAATGAGTGTTTGGGTCAAGTAAGAAAACATTTTAGTTCTTATGTTATTGTAAGCCTGAATGAATCTGAGGTATGAACCAGCTGAAAGTTGTGAGAATAGTCGCACAGCATCGCATAAGGAATCAAAGATACATTCTAAATAGCAATTTTCTATGAGGAGTTAGTGATGCGATTGTTGAGATGGTAAAGCTACATAGGGTAAGGGAGGTATCACCTGATGTGATGCATTAGGAGGGAGGGTGTTGGGGGCATCCACAGGAAGCCAGAGCGTCAGCATAACATGGCCCTGAGTTTGAAAACAGAAAAAGTTGTGCTCATTTGCAAGCTTACTGAGATTTTTGCAACACTCACAACACATGCATAATAAACTTAGAATGTAGGAAAACGAGCAACATCTGCAAACTAATGAAAAGCAGAAAATCGTGAATGTTGGCAGGCGAACTAGCATAGTAAACTTCTCAGTGTTTTTCCGAATATTCAAATATTCCTGTAAGCCGTACTGGGTCTGCGTGATGGAAATCAAATCCAAGCTCTACAGTCATGGGAATCAAAGGAGCCTGATCCTTTAGCAGCTTTAACCAGATACCTCTTTTGCCAAGAGCAGTCCATTCCTGAATACCCAAACAGACAACTCTAAGTTTGAAAGACAGGATGTAATATCAGCAATCTCGTAGTTCCATTGCCATTTTGAGGTTGGCACAGGTTCAAACAGGTACCTGTGAACCATACCACATGCTGACCATAAGCGATGTCCTGGGCATTCTGATGTTTTACTGTCACACTTTGTTACTGTTCATACTTGCTCACCTGTATAGCTTCCGTGAGTGCTGTACGAAATGCTGTGGGGGAGGAGGGGATTCTCCCAGTGTCCACGATGCAACCACCATAAGCATCTTCTCTCCAAGTTAGAGGGGCAGGGACTATGAAATAGTTCAACATAATCAGTATGACTTAGAAGCTGTGATAGGTGCATGTATGCTATTTGTGATGCTTAGAATCTACGTCAGATAACTTAGGTGCCAAGTCGAGGTCACAACAGAACGCAGGACGGAATGCAAACCCCGATACCTAAATTAGTGTCAGGATTGTCACTCGCCATGACCGAGTTTACGGAAACACTCTTTCGATGAGAGGTGAGTTGAGTAGCTACACGGGCACGTTGCCAGCAACCAGTTACTAACAGTTTACTAGCTTGACATTGCATGTAAAGTGAAGATGATTATCCATCAGAGAAGTATGAGAAAAGAAACGAAGAAAATTGAAGGAAGTGTGGACTTCCCGAGCCTCCTTGTTATTACCCACAGTTGCGTTTATTCTCAATAGGGTTAACTATGTAAGTTTGCTGATATCAAAACGTGCAGGCTCTGGCAGCCTCACAAACGTCACTGCTGTGGATGCAGAAGCTGATGAACCAGCTGCCTGGCCACTTCCACTAGCAAGTGTTTGGGACATCCCAGCCACAGGGGATGCTAGATCAAACCTAACCACTCGTCTAGGATTCAAGCCAACACCTGCAACCTCCCCAATTCCTCCCCCCTGCCCCATCCCTTCCATATGCCCACTAGACCTACTTGGTCCCATAGCTGTAGCCGACACTGCGGGTTTAAGTTCGTTGGGTATAGGACCCCTACCAGCCCCTCCATGTTCCTCCCCAAACCTCTGGCCTCCATCCTGGGTGCCGAAGCCCACCCCGGGCAGTCCCACAGGTTCTGGTGCTGCTAATAGGCCATGACGTACTACTTCACCACGTGCAGGTTGAATCCTGAACCTCATTCCATCCCCCCCCACCAAACCTGTTTGAGCACCTAGCCACATGTAGTTCAATGAGTTCATAACAGAAGAGGCGGCGTCCCCTACAGCAGCAGCAGCATCGAATGAGGCCCCCGGCTCAACTAGGGATGTATGCTCTGAGATGCTGGGATTGAGTTGACCAGGACCATTTACTCCTCCACTTTTGATGCTGGCATTCAATCTCTCAGCAGTTGCAGCAGTTAGTGGACGCGTTGGGAGCGGGCCAGAGGTGCCTTGTGGCTTCTTGCTGCTGATCAGTCTGGGAGGTATGTAGGTGGTAAGGGGGGCCATGGCTGGCTGAGGTGGCAGTACAGGTAGGTGTACCAATGCAGCAGCACCCTTGCTTCCCCTAAGGCTGATACCTCCCTTCCTACTCTTACTTCTGCTGCTGCTGGACACACGCTTCTTTGCTAGACTGCTAACTGTTTCCTCTTGCACTCGGCTTGTCACATCAACTGCATAGTTATGGGCTGGTGGAAGGGCCTCTGGCAGCACAGTAGGCACGGGGATGCCAGTGGCGTGTGTCAAAGACTCAGATGTGTTAGGTCTGTGGGCCTGAGAGGGTACAGAGCCAAGGGTATCCTGAAGTACAGAGCCAAGAGCCTGAGAGGGTACAGAGCCAAGGATATCCTGAAGTACAGCGGCGCTGTAAGTAAAGCTATCTGCCTGCTGTAATTTATCTGGTTGCATATCATCAGCTTTGATTCTATTTTGTATGTATGAATCGACTTGGGCTGTGCCTGTGTCTGGATCTGCTCTGACAGCTGTGGGCTGTGATGCCTGAATGCCGCCTGTCTGAAACTTGAATGTGGAAGGGGGGACTGTCTTCATCATGAGCATGGTAGGAGCCTGGTGGGAAGGAAGAGGGTGGTAAGTAGGTCATAGAGAATTAATAGGCAGCAAAGCGTCCTGAGATTGTATGCAACCGAATTGAAATCATGTGGAACAAGGCATTCAACAAACACACAAGTGTGAAGGCCACATTCTTCCACAACCAGTCATGGTACATCAGTTTGAAGACCACATTCTTCCACAACCAGTCATGATAATACATCAGTTATAGCACTCACCTCAGCCTCTGTTCCTGTGCCATCTATCTGTCTCTTGCTTAAGCTCTCCCAAGCTTGGTGCTGAGGTAAGAAAGAAAGCCTGGTGCTGTCACCCCCTATAACCTGCTGAGGAGATGAGATTTTACCTCCATCTGAGACCCCATGCTTCTGCCAACCTGTCATCTTCAGCTCAGCTTTCAATGACTCTGTCGATGTCCTCCTCCTAAGTCCTCCCTCGGTCCTTGCCCTGCTGTCCTTAACAATGTTACTCCCTCCTTTTGTGGGATGCAATGGTGCTGACCGGGCTGGAGGACTAAGAGATCTCGCAGCAGCCCTCACACCAGCTGCCAGACGACGCACTGACGATGCCAATGCCCTGGAGCGGTCTGAGAGGGAGGTTGCTGGATCTGGACCTTCATCTAGATGATGCCAACTGTCACCTCTTCTTACAGGCTGGACTTCAGATCGAGAACCATATGTTGCTCCTGACTCTGTCTTCTGTTGCCACCCCTTCTTGTGCAGAACTGCCTTACCAGATCCAAGGCGAGAATGGTGCTTTGGCTGTGTCCTCTGGTCTGTGCTCATGTCAGCTTGCTGAAGCACTGAGGTGTGTTGGGCATCTAATGGTGGTTCTGGAGCTAAAATGGTGTGGATGTGAGGGATAAACGTCTGAGTGCCCCCCAGTGACTGACTCGACCTCTGATTATACTCAAACAGCACCTCCTTGTCATGATGGATGTCAAGAATTCTTCCCTGACTGCCTTGTAGGAAGGTGTGCTGTTCTGAACCATGTCCTCGTTCACTCAGCAACTCTGCAGAGGCCCTGCTTGGTATGAAGTGTGGAGTGGTGCGGTCATTGTGTGTCTTTGGGCTTGCTTGGGATAGAGAAAGATGCAAGGGAGGTCGATTTGCATAATGGATATTGGCTGGGTCTACCCAGTCAGAGTGTCCACTGGGGCGGTGGATGATGCCACCAGGGTGAGAGCTACGCCTCAGAGTCGAGCCCCCTGGATGACTCATCATCTGGCTGGTTTGAGTGTCGCCTTGATGTGGCCCTACTGCTGCAGCCAGCTGTTGACTGGAGTGTAGGACCCCTCCTGGGGGTTGCACTGGTAGCTGCAATGAAGCTGGGTATTCTCCGTCCTCACCGCCCCCTGCTGACTCCTCCGCACCCTCCATTTCCTCTTCAGCTGCTTCTGCCTGCTGCTGCTGTTTCTGCCAAAGCACAAGCTGCCTGAGCTGCTGCACCTCTGCCTGCAGCTCCTGCTGGTCTTCCAGCTTCCCCTCAACTCTCAGCACATGCCGGTCATTCAACCACATGCGCCAGCTCAGCCATGCCCGCTCCACACGACGCCTGTCACCTATCTTGGTGACCAGAAGAGGTACAGACTGGGACAGACGCTCAGACTGCAGCATGGGATGGCATTACAAGACTAAGATGGTTAAGACAGCTGGTCATGGCCTGCAAGGCATTTGAAGGTAATGAGTCATCCTCTACATTCTTGCCTCAAAAACTAAAGAAGATTACTTTGTGTGTTTGCTCATGTTCAAAATATTGTGACACGCTTGAGACCTAATGGCTGATCTCACTACTCTGTTACTCCTGTGAATACGAGCCCAAGACCTCCAGGCTCGCACTACCATCAACCCTAGCTCCTGTGACCATGGCAAAGACCATAGCCTCTCCTTGAAGCCATCCTCTATGTTCTCATCCAATTGTGTGTTGTTACCCTGATAAGCCAATGTTGCAGCAACAGCCTGTCGGGCTCTGAATCTGTCCTTGTGGACTCGGGGGCCAAACAGCATGGTGCGGCGTGCCAACCTTAATGCCACCGTGGCTCCATCTGGATGAGCAGCATCAGAGCTGCGCTGTCGTTCTAATGCTACCAGTACTGTTGCGAGATCACACCAGTGTTGCCTCAGGCAGGCCTGTAAGAACCATATTAAACAAATTATGCAAAGTCTGTGTCTCAATTGTCCCAAGCTGACATGAAGTGCTGCCAAAATATAGTCATCAAGAGCAACCTCAAAAGCTGACATTCACACAAACCACTGCTCAGTGTGAATCATGACAGAAGGTACTGGATATCTACTCCCCTGACCATGCATAGCACACCCTCCCCCATTCACACAAACCACTGCTCAGTGTGAATCATGACAGAAGGTACTGGATATCTACTCCCCTGACCATGCATAGCACACCCTCCCCCATTTTGCACCTGTCTCGTGGCTTGAACTCTCCAACCTCTGATGACTGAAGACACCTGCTGTTCTTTCCCATAGTCGCACACCCTATCCATCACTGTTACAACAACTGCATGTCGCCTGTGATGACAGACTACCTTCAGCTGGTCATGGGCAGCTTGCATGACGTCAAGGCTCTTCTGTGTGGCTTCTGCCTGCAGGATCACCATATCTGCTGTACTTCATACAACCAATTTATAGGTTGAAATTAGATGCACTACTCACTTGATTTCCTATTTAACAAAATTGTTATCGGCTCAGCCATGTTCAATGCAGTTATGGATGCTGAACAGCAGCATCTAGTTACCCTGCTAGCATGCATGGCCCCCTTCCAAGCAGTGAAGCATGCAAGCTGCAGCGTTCCGTCGCGCATCTCTTTCCAGTGGTCAACAAAAGCCATCCTTGAGGCTTCAAACCTGGCCAGATGTAAACCAGAGTCAGAAAGCACAATTTTACCCTGCTGGTGACGAAAGTCTCAAAATGCATCATCCTTGCGAGCATTAATACATCATCTCAATTATATATATATATATATATATATATATATATATGATAATTGATATCACAGTAGCTGACTTGAGGAGCTGACAAAGCCCTGAAAGCAAAAATAATGATATTTCAGGCTACATATTGAGTATCTCAGGTTTGCAGGCTACATACAGAGCATCTCAGGTTTGCAGGCTACATACAGAGCATCTCAGATTTGCAGGCTACATACAGAGCATCTCAGGTTTGGAAGAAAGGAGGTAATATTCAAAATATAACATTTGGATGAAACACACACACACACACACCAAAGTTGTAAAAACAGAGTCTAAGAGATTCATTACTCTTCCTGGATGCTTGATCAGCTCACCTTAACCTCATAGCTGCCATGGAAGCTCTCAAAGCTGCCCTCTCTCTGTCTGCCTCCCCATGCGCAGCCTCCAGGGAGCGAAGGGCCTCCACTGGCACCAAGTGTGAATAATGGGCAGCAATGTGCTTATTACCTCCCCTGCCATTCATACAATAATGTCGTGTTAATCAGAGGGAGAGAGAGAGCAAACAACGTCAAAATTCGAGCCACACAGTAAACATGCACACAATTGAAGGAGGTGCTAGAAACCTTACAAGTTTCACAGCATTTCTGAAATTCTGCCAATCTAATCTTGCAAATAGCAAGGAAATGTATTCAGTACTCTGAGCTCATGATCACCTGTTACCGTCACTGCCTAAGGCATTGGCAGCTTCCTTCAGCTCCCTCTCCAACCCACGGACCCTTGCTTTAAGTCCCAGCAACTCTCCCTGCAAAGCCACTGGATCCAGGGGCCTGTCCTGCTCATTGCAAGCCAAGTATTCCTGAAGGCACTCCAACATCACCTGTGATGGTGCAACAGCAAACACAGCTCTCTACGTTGAGAATCAACCACAACAGTCTTTTCAGCGATCAGAACTGCTGTCTATAATCAATCTCATGCAAACATAAGAGCACGCGTTGAGAGATGTAGCGATAAAATCTGTGCAAAACAAAAACAATCATAGCACGACATTTTACAATGTCTATCCCTTGTGACAGCTCCACACGCCATTGAGTACAAGGATGCTCTCCACATGATTTTCAGCAACACGTGCAGAGTCATTTTTTTAGACATGCATGTTTGAAAATCTTCTCACACTTATTCCCTCGGCTAGTGCGTTCATGTCCCTAGCAGCTACGCCAGCCTTTTCAGATATAACAGCAAGAGCTGGAGAGGCACTAGACAGCGCATCCTTGTACCGCATGACCAAACCCTCCTTCTCCCTCGTCATGCTCTCAGTGTGTTGCAAATGAGCCCTGACTCTGGAGTCAGACACGGCCTCTCTGCATAATGTTTTAAACGCCAACAAGTTAATAACAATACGCTGGCCAACAGATTATGAAACCTAAAACAGCAATTTCACTTTGACAGCACTTCTCAATGAAATCATGCTAGCTGTCTTGAAGACGTTGCTCATAGTTCACATTTAAAACTTGCATGGATATGTTTGCATTACATATGAGGAGATGTTGCAAGGAGCAACAGTACAGTGTACGATTTGAGAGGCTGCAGAATGGAGACGAGATGCTCATGGCAGATAACAAGATACATCATCGCAACCTGTCCAGTATGATGGTTGCAAGCTCCATCACAGCATTCTGGACCGCCCTCAGGCCAAGCTCCAACTCTACATATGCCTGATCGCCAGCCGCCACAGTCCCTAGCGACCGTGTCCTGTCTTCAAGCCGGTGTACTGCCACTGCCGCTAGACTCATAAGGGTGCCATGCATCTGGCCCTCCATACTTTTCAGCTCAGCTGCCATACGATGTCGTAGGACATCATCCACAGCTTTGCCTTGACCCATGATCTAAATGAGAGTTTTGTCCCACATCAGGAGGTGACATTAGGAACAGGTAAGTTTGAAGTATGACTAGACAATCGAACCTATCAAATAACAAGGAGCTTTCACAGGTTGCTCGTCCACACTTCTAGGATGCATGTCATCTCAAACATCTGATTGCAGTCCTTTGTCTGATTTTAAAATATTTTCTCGTAACCTGTCATCTGACCTGGCTGATGGTGATGCCCCAGCTGCTTAAACAAGATGCGCATTGTGTCATCATCGTACATGCAGAACCTAAGCTAGTGCTCAGTTGCCTTGCTTCAACCTGCAAAACCAAGAAATCATTTGTGAGTTTAATGGTCATGAACGAGTTATCCGTGGTCATCATACATCCAGAGAAGACAATGGGTATGAAATCTTATGCAAGCCTTTGTCATGTGGATGCTTATGGCAATAATGAGCTTTACGAGCGCTTTATGTATTGCAAAACTTGCCTGCAAGGCCTCTAAACCCTTGCCTATCTCTTCCAAGCCCTCCACCCTATTTCTCAGCTCCAATCTCACAGCCTGCAAACTGGACACAAGGCCTGCAGCTAATAGTGGACGTGCCAACAGTCCCTCCTCACACAGAACTTGGAGAGAATGGATCATGCCTTGGATGTGTCCCCGCATCACTCCTAGATGCAGCTCTGCCTCTGGCAGTCGTGCCAGCCTGCCCTCCAGGCGACCTCCAATGAATCTGCTGCTACTGCTTGGAGGCACGAGGATGTCCGACAAGGCTACTTCCAAACCCCGAATTCCAAAACTTTTATCAGCTATTAGAACCCTAAGTGCCGTCGCTTGAGTCTCCACAGCTGATAATGATAGAAGAGGGTTTGCTTGCGCCTCTGATGAAGCAGGGCCATCACCATGAATGTCACGCATGATCTACATGCACAGTATGACGATGTCTGGTAACACAGACAAATCTTGTACCTTGGAAACTCATGACTTGCATGCTAGTAGTGGAAGAGAACAGGTTGATGACTCAAATTCAGGCAGAAAAATGAACTTGAGGTATGGTGAAAGGCACTTAACGTGTTAAGGGTTGCCACTGCTTCAGTCAGAGTTTTGCTTTTGAAGTCTAAAAGTCTTATTAAGAAGACAGAAAAGAAATTGGCTATTTACATATCTTTACACGCCCTTGATGCTTAGCATGGTCGAAGTAGTGGATCAATACCTGGAGCTCCTTGCTAAGCAAGAGATTCATTGAGGCTCAGTACCTTGAGTTCCTTGCTAAGCAAGAGATTCATTGAGGCTCAGTACCTTGAGTTCCTTGCTAAGCAAGAGATTCATTGAGGCTCAGTACCTTGAGTTCCTTGCTAAGCAAGAGATTCATTGAGGCTCAGTACCTTGAGTTCCTTGCTAAGCAAGAGATTCATTGAGGCTCAGTACCTTGAGTTCCTTGCTCAGCAAGAGATTCATTGAGGCTCAGTACCTTGAGTTCCTTGCTCAGCAAGAGATTCATTGAGGCTCAGTACCTTGAGTTCCTTGCTCAGCAAGAGATTCATTGCGGCTCAGTACCTTGAGTTCCTTGCTCAGCAGGATTGATGGACAAACAGCTGCCTGGGCAGCAAGACGTTGCATCTCAGCATTCATCTCCCCTACAGTGCGCTGCAGATAGTCTCTCTGCTGTCTGCCTTCCAGAATTTGGCGGTTTAATTCAGTCGCTTCAGCAGCCAGACGCCTGGTTTAAAGAAGATTCAAACTACAGGTGCTCAAGCCCCAATTTTAATTACAGGTATTCAAGCCCCAATTTAAATCACTAGACCCAAGCCCTAGTTTAAATTAAAGTCACTCAAGAACCGCCAGCTACAATCCAGCAGGGTTAAGGGGAATGAGGATATGCATGAGTACAAGTGTATGAAGGTTGTCCAAGGTTGACTTCTGTTTTCCCCTAGGAGGCAAAACTCACTCTACATGTCTCTCCAACTGCAAGTTTGTATGCTTGTTGGAAGATACCTCACCAGCCAATCTAGACAACTCCTTATTCTATAAAAGCAGAATAAATAACATTATAAGTATCATGTTAAGCGATGTTAAGCAGAGTCATAACTGAATTATATACTTTCACAGAAAATGGGCTGTGCCTCCTATGTTCAATTTTTTTATATCTATATAAAGTTTGAGCTGCATGTTTGTCGCCTCTCCTCAAAAACAGCATGTACCTTGGAGTCGAGCTCTTCCGCTATAACCTGCAATTCTATAGCCCCATTTAATCCATCTATCTCTCGAGACCTGAAAGCCTTTAAACAGGAACAGGAAGGTATACATCCCATATCAAGCACCTGATCTAAAGAAATGATTATCATGATGCAAAAAATGCCTGGTCCACATTGATATGTACAGAGTGCATTGTCAGGACTTCGGGTACCTGGCATTTATTTTGTTATGCCTTTTTTGCTTATTTGCAGGGATCTCACCTTTGCCACCTCTTCCTTCACTGAGCAAGCACCTTGAAGCCTTCTAACCTGCTCTAAGGCTGACACCAGCTGCGCTGATGTACTCCCAAGTGTACCTTGCATCTCATCCCTGTAGATTGTTCACACATGAGAACACAAGAAAATTGGAGGTTTTTAAACCTTGCATCATGGGAATTAAAAAAAGAGATATGCATTACATGAAACGATACAAATAGCATTTAAGCATGGCAGGCGCAGTCGGCTGTTTAGGCTAGCTGGCTCACACCTTGCTTGAGACATTGCAGCAGCGACACTTTGCGCCGCAGCAAGCTGCTCCTTGAGAGAGGGGACTTCAGCCGCTGCCACCCTTACCATCTTCAACTCTGACAGCTCTGACATGTGTCTTCAAGTAGCAAACTTGCATGTTAAAAATATGTGCATGCTGTCAATCCTTTTACTCAGCATCATCCTCAAGTTTTACATTGATGAATCTGAAAAAAAAGTACAAAATCCACATGGACAGCTAAAACGTTGAGCTGTAAGTCCAAAGTTCCCTACCTTTCTCTTAATTGGGAGAGCTCTTCATGCAATTGGAAGATTGTCTCAGCCCTAGAGTTGGCCTGTTCTTCATTAGCTCTGGACTTTGTTTCAGCTTCCTGCATCTTCTTTGCATGTGCCTGGCTTTCAGCCTGAAGTGCTCCTATACTCTGAGAGGCTTTTCGCAGGTCTGATCCAAGTTCTGCAACCTAGGTCATGATGTAAATTTGAGTCTGATTTCTTCATTTGCTTATTTTTTCCTAGGCCTGATCCTCACATAACAATGATAAAAATTCATTCGAAATCAAAAGTTTGCAACAGGAAAACAATGCAAGATGTAAGATAACACCCTGCAATTACGGGTATGTAGTAAACATGAGAGGCTCATAAAATATTTGCAAGAAATAATATCAAAATACTGACACTACTGCACCTGGGTGTCGCGCTTCAAGAGGTGCTGCAAGTTCTGCTGGTGCTGACTTCTGGCTGAATTAAGTGATTCCTGTTCACATATTGGTGGAAAGAATCACATCATAGTGTCCTTTCTTAGGATATTGGCATCGCGGATCTTGTTTCATTGTACAATAATGAATTAATAGGCAACATCTGCCAAGAGTGAGGACTGAGGAGGTAGAGAGAAAACGTACTTCTCATACTCATGAGCTCATGTAAGCCAACGGCTGTCCATATTTCTTCTTAGTCCATAGTTCAAAACTCACAAAGGCACCTACCACAAAAATCTGTGACTTAATCTGGCAGCAAAATTTCAAATCTTATAGCACAGACTCTTGTACCTGGACTGCTGTAAGTTCTAGACCAGACCTCCTCTTCTCCTCCTCTCTGTGCCTGCGCTCTTGCTCTGCCAAGGAAGTAGCAGCCCTCAACTGCTCTTCCTGATTTCTGAAACAATGAAAGAGAGTTATCTTAATCGGTGATAACTTGTTATAAATCACCAACACATTCACATAAGCAGAGTGGAATTGATCATAGCGGCATTTAGACAGCAGTACCAAATGGTCATATTATGCAATAGAGCTTCCAAAAAAAGTCAAGCGATATTAGATATCAGGTGTTAAAGAGACACCTTGACCTTGTGCCCTCTCCTATTTCAAGACAACACTCAGCGTCTATGAAATCACTAACTTGTGCAACCAACATTTATTTTGTAGAAGCAGAAGTATACTCTCCTAAATGACAGCTCATCCATGACATTTCCAGGCTTTAAGCCAATTGTGCGCTAAAAATTTCAGCCGAAGTAAGCAGACTAGAAAGTGCAACGACAAAGGGAAGTGAGCTGAGTGACTTATTTTGATCATCAGCTGATACCTCAGATTCGCTTCCAGATTTGAAACCTGGATGAGGAGTTTCTCTTTAGAGCTCTCTGATTTCTGTAATTCTTGTTTCAACACATTGTAGTCTTTAGCTTGTGCACTGCTCTGCCCTACCAAGTCCATGTACCTGTGAGATTGTTTTTAATCATTGGAAGTTCACAAATTCTCCAAACATGTTCAAATTCCAGTGCATTCTATGACTAAAAAACCAGCTACATTCTCTCTGGATGAATATTTTGATGCTGGATTGAATTCACATGTGCTGATAGGTTGTCAAATTCATTTACTTTTGGTTCAGTACATTATGTCTCTCTTTAAGCTGGTGGAAGGCAACCTCCTCTTCTGAAATATCTTCCAAGGCCTCTTCCACTTTTCTCCGGAATTGCGCTTTTAATTGCGAATGCCTCCATTTATAAAAAGCTACAACAGCTTGTATATTATCACTCGATAATGACATCTGTGACAAAAATTTTGGATGGTATTCTCAGGATTTTGACAATATAGCTGACGGCTTAATATTCTCGAATGAAATACACTGAAGGCTGCTAAAATCAAACCTGGTCTTTGACTGAGGCGTGGTTGCAGTCAATCAAATCCTCCATGGTTGTGTGATATTGGCTACATGTGCTGTGACAAATAACTCCGATGGCTCTCACATTAGGTTCAAAATCTGCCGTACTCTCAGGTTCTACGCATGTTCATCCACATGGCAATTGGCAACAATTCACGTATTTAATTAATTGAACATACCTTATGTAATGAGTTCTCAACAATTAAATCAACTTTTGGAGGACTTTCCTGTTGAATCTATGAACCTACAAAGAGTTCAAGATGACCTTCACAAGTTTCTGGTCACGCATACTTCCACGTCAGAAGCTTTACAGAGGCCATTTGTTGTGATAACGTCTGGTGAGCATTTAAGTGCATGCAGTGGGACTGCATTATGGTATGAACAATGTTGCTTATCTTGTTCTGTCTAATATGCTACGTATTTGAAATGCAAGTATTTCCACATTGCAAGTGACGTCATAGCTGTGATTCGAGGTGCTAACTAATTTGGAAATAATTAGAGGCAGCGCAGCGTCCTCATGTAATTGCTTTTGCAGGCGGTACTCTGGTTCCACTAGAGCGTAGATGTGTTAGATTTATAGACAACTTCAGTGCTGGTACCAGAGGTGCTAAGTCTGCACAGGAGTTTCTTTTGGTAAGGGCAGGTCTGGATCTCCTTGTCTCCTCTAGAATCAGTAAGAACTTCCGTGATCCACTCAAGACAGAGCCTTGAGTACTAACATTTTTGCCCTGGAACTGGCGTTATATTTCAGGAGGGATATGCAGTCATCTTCATGCATCGCAAAGGCTCTGTTCAGCCGTTCTTGTGTGATCTTCCCAACATACCCACCATAAAGTTACTTCAATTATCAGATTCTGTCCAAAATCAAGAGACTGCTGATTCAAGTGAGATTGATGTCATTCAACAATGGTCCATTCTGCAGACAACCAGCTTGTTTATTCAATTGTAAATTCCAATTATTTGCATTTCTTACACAGATGTGCAACAGCAACAGCATGCGATCCTGAGAGATACTTTAAAGGCAGCAGCAGCTGTGGATTCTGCAGGGACTTTATTGTCCATTGAATTTGAATCAATTTTTGAATATTTGAAAGTAAGAGCGTGAAAGAATGGGCCCTGGTAACTTGTAAACTTAAGGTCGTTTTTGAACCATGTCGTGACTACCATGTGCATAGAACAATGTTCCTTCCCAACTACTTGTAATCGATGAGCGCAGCTTTTAGAGCTAGTGGCTGTCCACCTACAAGGCTTGGGGTCAAAGATTTTATATTACTTAGCCGCAGCAGTGTCTGACTTCTACATACCTTGGAGGGATTTGGTAAGCTCCTGAATGACCTATTCCATCCGACAAATTCTGTTGGAAAGAGAGGCTGGGACGATGATTTTTGCCCTCAGTGTACTTTTGCCTAGTCATCAAGGTGGTGCCTCACATCAGCTTTTCTTGTTGAAGGATGAACACAAAATTCAAAGCAGAGATGGGCCCTTGCAAATGAGCTTACAAAGGGTACTAATACACCTCATGCATGAACATAGTTTTTAGTATTTCTTGTTCAAGACATGATGCTAATCAAGACGTCGTGGCAACGTAAGTGTGTTGTTCTATCCTCAAACAAAAGCTTGATTTGACATTGATTATATTGATACCTCTTGTACCAGGTCCCTAAGATGTTAGGAGCCTTAACTAAGCAATGGGCTCCACAAGCAATGGTTGTTAGTTTCAAACTTGAAACTGACCCAGACATACTTGTTAGCAAGGTATGCACAATGGAGTTGCCTTTTATTGCTTTACTACCATCAAGCACCTGCTTTATTTAGCTCTTGTCTCATAAATCCTTTACATGGTTGTACACTCAATTGACAATGGACATGTTATCGATTGTAATCTCGTGTTCATTAAAGGCGGAGGGAGCTATCAGGTTATACAGCGTCCATGCAGTAGTTGCTAACCTCCTACAGACAAGGAAAGAAGAGGTGAACAAAATTGTTCTCCTTGTTATATCTTGTCCATCTCTCCTGCAAATGATAATCTGCTCATGTCACCTCTTATTTCAAGACTGTGAACAATGAAAGGCTTTTGTTTGTTGAAGGTGAACTTGTGATGAAAGCAGGTCCTTATAGTTCGCCCAGGAATTGAGGATAAGGTGGAGGTGGAGGCTATGCGCAGGCCTGAAACAGCTGATGTCATAGAAAAGCTTCTGGTCCCTAGAATTGTCCATCTACATGGAAATTTTCAATTAGGAAGGCTGCATACATCCTAAAGTGGGAGTAGGTCGGAATCGTCTGCGAATAGATCATATGCACTTTAATGAAGATTTATAGGCATTTGGACATTCTGCAGCCCACACCTTGTTGCCCTTCAAAGGCTTGATAAGTTATTGTTCTGAACGTGATTACAATCTTTGGCAAGGGGTTTGAAATGTTGTCTTTCATAACAAAAAAATATTGTAGTCCATCCCTCCACCACATGCTTCTAGAACATCCCCAGATCAACTATCAAGTTTTATTGGTGTTTTGAAGCGTAGTTGTCCGGTCATCAGCACGTGTATTTAATGCCGTGCAACTTCTTATCTGTCAAATCCTCTGCAAAGTCTTTTGTATTAAGGTTGTCAGTGCTGTATTTGCACAATGCATGCTACTGTAGACCTAACAGAAATCGAGGAATTTTGCAAAATTTCAATTCTGGATGATTCCAAAACTAAAAATTGATGTGATAATAATCTGTTCAGTTCCGGTAAGGTAAGACATGGCTAGCATTTAAAGGGGGGAAATCCAGCATGTCTGTGTCCTGAAAGATTCCATTAAGCATAATTTGATGACATATGTTGTCACTACTTATTAATCTGAGGAGGGTAAACCCACACTATTGGTTATGTTGTGCTGATACATAATGTGCCTTGTGTCTACCCTTCGATTCAGTCTATTGTCTTTGTTACTTGAGAAACATTGGAACTAAGTTTCATAATGAGGAGTAATACAGGAATGTTGAGCATAAAATGGCGACACAATCTTTATTAACGCAAACATGGACTGATTATCAAGAGAGGGTATCTAGAACTTAAGAAGTCTTAAAAGCCAAACAAGGGAGACTTAATTTTTGCGACACACTTGACAGTTTGTCCAACTGCAAATCAGAAATTGAGATCTAAGAGGATTGGCACGTACTATCTCATGGAATCTTTGATCATCACACACAATTTATTGCATTAAAAGACCTGCATGACCTTTCAAGAGTACCATATGTACAGCTTGCAGAACTCCTTGAAGAAATATGCCATAAGCTATAGAATAACTGGGAAGCTATTACCAGTAACAAGAAAGATGTGACCTTAAAACAATAGATGTATATAAGGCTATATGTGGCATTATGTACACATAGATACATTTGTCCTGTTGTTGCGTCATGGCTGGTCCAACAGCTCAGTTGATATTCCTTGGGCAGGAGCAACCAGTTTCTTGGCCTTTAGGATGGAGACCAAGAGCACCAAAACACAGGTAGAGGCTAGGAGGAGCTGAGACAATATCATGGGTGGAGACGATGTAGGGCCATATGAAACACCAACAATCCTCTTTAGGGCCTCTATCCATGCATGTAGAGCAGGTCGGATCAGAGGTGCATACACATAAGGCTCTCCTTGATAGTGAGCGCACATGTCTTGAGGGAATGCATCCTGGATCCAGGTGCGGATTTCAGTGGTGTGTTCAGAGCCATCAGCAACGGCATCCTGGAGCACAGCGTCAGGTACATAGCGATCTGGATGGGCTGCGTAGATTTGGATCTCATTGAAGCAAGCCTGTGCAGTAATGTAAGGACAGATTGAGAGACAAATAAAAGTTAGTCCAGACCATTAAGAAGCTGTAAGTACTCGATTAAAATTTAGCGCACAGCAGCCTGAAAACAAGATGGATTATTACCTCTGAGGAGGAGCCCTCTCCAATGTCCAGGCAGCTGCAAGGAGGAGCTGGAGTGCAGTCACTGTATAAGAATGCTGAGATCTGGTCAGCATTTGGAGGTAGCAAGACACCTCCTTCTGTGGGTTTGTAGCTGTAGTAGTCATCAAGCCACACCTTTGCTAAACCAGACCTTGGATCTGAGGCACGGTGGTAGAGGGAGGCCTTGCATGTCGCATCTGAGAGGGACCACTCACTCCAGTCATAGTCAAATCGGCAGTAACACTGCCCCACAGGAAGGATGCCTGGCAAGGAAGAATCTGCCATCTTACTGGCCTTGTCCTTGGCGGACACCTTCTTGTTAGTTTGAGAGCCTGAGTGGGTGTTAGGTACCAAGTCCTCAATCAGGGACAGCTGGATTGACGTGCCTGCATCTGCAAGGCAGCACAAGGAAGATCTACTCAAAACTGTAGCATATATTATACGCAGGATAACCACAAGTACTGTGATGTAGAAGCCGCAAGACAAGTTCACGGCACCTGTACCTGAGGCAGCCTTCTGGGTGTTCAGGACCGCTGACAA
The DNA here is from genome assembly GCA_002335675.1 of Chlamydomonas eustigma. Classification (NCBI taxonomy): domain Eukaryota; kingdom Viridiplantae; phylum Chlorophyta; class Chlorophyceae; order Chlamydomonadales; family Chlamydomonadaceae; genus Chlamydomonas; species Chlamydomonas eustigma. The sequence continues at coordinate 718,774 of BEGY01000016.1, forward strand.
AGCACGGTTGAGTAGCTCCCTTGATTCCACACTCCCATAAATACCTGAAAATTAGGAATGGTAAGACTCTTAAAGAGATCAATACCATCACAAAATTTAGAGATGGATGAGCAATCTTCGCAATCTTCTAAACCATTCTTCGTGCCTGAGCCTATCATGCGCCTGCCATGGTCCAAGGCCAATGAACCTCCATAGAGACCTGCAAAGGGAGCACAGTCTCTTCAGCGCTATGTTAAGAGAAAAGTGTGAATACTTAGAAGCAGACTCACCGGCTACCACACTTCTTCTGTGTCCATTGCCGTAAACAAAGCTTGGTAAATCTGGAAGGGGGGTAAAAATGTCAAAAGCAGGTGTTAAAAAAGCAATCTGAGACTTCATATATTCTTGGATTTGAAATAAATATGAATTTAAGCACCTGCAAGCGCTCCCATCTTTCTCCTCTCAGCATTTGATCCTCCATAAGTTGGATTGAAATCTGCAGTGAAAAAAAGCTAAGCAAAATTCAAAATCAGTGTTTAATGTCCCATGAATTTCCTGCAATCAAGTGCCTGCCATATGTTGGTAAGAAACCTACAGCATCAAGGACATTGTGATTAGGTTGTACAAAACCTGCGAAATCAGCAGGAATCGGGGCAATAAAAAGTTCACACTCTCTTCGAGGACATTCCTTCAGCAAACGCTTGATGACATTGAAATTCAAATTTGTAGTGCAAGGATATCCTGGTCTCTTTATTGAACGTTCTCACCATCGGCAATAAGTCGCCTGGATTGTTGTCCGTAAGTGGGTCCTGTTAATGGAACTTGTTAGTTATATCACGTGAGAGGTCCGGTATCCTATTTAGCATATGTTTATGCTCTTATGACGCACCTTGGAAACTAGATAACAGATTTCGCTGTTGACCACCCAGAGGTCCCGAATCCGTAGACATAAGAATCTCATTCTGCAGCTGTCTTCTAAGAAGGAACTGACTTAACTCAGAGGCATCGTTAGCGTCACAAATCCTGCAAAATATGCCGGATTAGACAATTTCAAAGCCTTTGACACGATTTGCAGATTGCAATTACTCAGTGAAAGTGTTACTCAGGGAAAGCTGTTGCCGAAGAAAATTATGAATGAACATTGAACAGTCAACAACAGATGGGAGATGCTCACCAAACGTTGACTGAAAATGCAGCCATTGCCAACACATAAAGACAAAACGCTCTTTGCATTGAAGTCGTGATCTGGTCGTCGAAAGAAGTAAAGTGAGCGCATTTATGGTGCTTAAAAATGAGTTTCAAAATAGCATGCACATCATTCATAAATGATCTATCAGGAATCGAAAACGATGTAAATCCGTTAAGGTCTTACGACGGATACAGGGTCCAGGAAGCGCATTGCCTCTTGATAGGTGACTGTCTTGTAACGCTTTTAAGGAAAGTGTTTAGAAATTACTGCAATGACAGTCAAAAAATTAAGTTCACACAAAACTTTGTTGGTTCATACTTCGTTTCCGACGGTTTCATCTCCAGTAATACGTTATACGCTTACGGTATGCTTCTGAGCGTGGTATTGACCTAATGTACCTTACATAGCATTTTTGTAGAGATGATTTTATTATGGCAAGGACTGTTGCTTACGTCCATCAGGCCATGCTCCAGCATCGCGTCTGGCTTCTTCGAGATCCATTCACGAGAATAAAATTGATAGATACTGTGCAAAGAAATAGCTTTTTATTGATTCAAGATGACACAATTCACAATTTGTATGGTGGTAACAAAGCACGCAAGTTGGATGCATTAATCCCAGACCTTCTTTCGCGGGACGTCACAGACGTTGTAAGCTGAAAATTCCTGTCTTAAGAAAATTGCAGTATAAAATTGCTTCTGCAAAGAAAGACACTTTGTCTGTGGGAGGCAAGAAGCACTACCGAGAGAGGCTCATTCTTTGCTGCTGGCAGGTGACATGTGGTGGCTTACAGAGTGCACACACATCCGCTGTGTCTGCAGCTCTGAACGAAGCGAGTGTGCTTTATGGCCGCCATGTAAGAGTTCACCTCCTTGTACGTGGGGAGAGACCAGCATTTCCTACTGGACATCACCTGATGGCTCTCATGCATGCAGAGACAGTCACCTATGTGAACAGGTGACGCTCAAGGCCTCATCTTACATTTACTCTTTTCAGCTCCTTTCTGATTGATGTTTCCAGCTACCATTTTGTGCATCGTTCCCCGATTGAGTCTAGGCGGCTTTATCTCCTCCAGGTCAAGGTATGCTAATCGACAGGCCATGCTAACTGAGGAGGCACAACTGCTCTCTAAAAGATATTTTAACAGTAAGGTGAACAAGACCACCATTGAACGGTATCGTAGATTTACGTATCTTCAGAAATATAATTGAATGCGGATAGACAATGTGCGCATGAGCTCAGTTGATCATCTTATGTATGCATCATCATCTTTTCAAGGTGCACCTGCTGCTTTATGGCTTAACAATGGTTTGCTGGCTATCTTCCAAAATTCGAATGAAACTATGTTACATGAAGCCTAAGAAGTTTTTAACCAGCAGCTATCATGCTTCAACCGCAAACGGATCATCTGAGTCTAATATCACAGGTTGCTGTGATAGAGGAAGGGGCTCAAGGTCCACTGGCAATGCTAGGCTTTATCCGGCTGGTGCACTGGCTGGCATCCTCCTCTAAGGGCTTACCTGATCCCCTACATACAGCATACCACATCGTGGTTGACTCAGGGACTGGTACCTCAGCTGTGGGTGAGTTCCGGAAACTACCTCAACATCTACACTCTCCCAGGAGCTTTCCACTCCCACACCTTGTAACAAAAGAACATAAGCTGAAGCCCCAAATTTTGGTTGAAGTATGAAAAAGCGTCCGTTGCATGTGAGTGCTGTTGTAAGTTTTCCTTTGCTTGACTGTAGGCCTGGCTCTTGGTGTAAGACTCATGGGTCTACCGTGGCACATTGTAGGTGTCATGCTGGCAGGCAATGAAGAGTAAGAAGGCGTTACATTTACATGTTTAGGTTCAAAGAATGTCATGACAACACTTAACAAAATATTTTCTTGATTTTTGAAGGCAGTGTCCATATTACATCAGTTCTGATGCTTTTTTTTGCACCATTAGCTTCTACTGCAATAGCTTTGCAAATACCATTGGGAAGGATGACTCTGAATACATGCAGATGAATAGGACTTATCACTGCATTTTCCCTTTTCTACAGATATTATGCCTCCCAGAGTTGTCGCCTGTCCAGCCTCTTTGATCTGGAGCTCTCGTCAGGCGCGTTTGTACAGGATGTTGGCCTAGAGGAGAGTGCAGGTGGTAATATTTCGACAGACAGCTCAGTGGGCCTGCCATTGACCTGGGTGAACCGCGAACGGACACGCAAATTTGGGAACCTTCTGCCTGGTGATGTGGAAGCATGTAAAGAGGTAGGTCTTTGACACAGAGCTGAACAGCCAAGTTTTATGTGGAGTGCCTGTTTCATGCCTTGGAGAAAAGGAGGTAACGTACCATTCGCTGATCAGTATGAATCCTTTACAAGGCTGAATCTGTGCAAAGTTATTTTCATGAAGTTTTCACTGCTATGTTAAGTGCAGTGTATGCCTGCTTATTATGCTTTTAAGGTCTCAGCTTATCTTGCAACAGACATTCATGCTGCTGTCAGCCTGACTGAAGCAGTTGCTGTTCCTGATACTAACATTCCAGATTGCAAGAAAGCATGGTGTGCTCGTGGATCCCATCTGGACACTGAGTGCCTGGGAGGTCTCAGAGATGTTGAGTGCTGAGATCTCAGAAGGGCCGGAAATGAGCCCAGGTGGAATTGAGGCAGGATTTAAAGCCAAGAAGGCGATTGTCATGCTCCACACAGGTGGAGCAGCGTTGGCCCTCCAGGGATTGGGACAGAGGTTTCCTGATGCATTTTGAATTTTTTATTGGTTATTTTAACCAATGAGTTTTATATAAAGCACCCTTGTTTTAAAGAGCTCACATTTCAGGATACAGTGTTGAAGAGCACTGAATCTGACTCAGCTTCCCCTCAGAGTCCAATGCACCATGGTGCTGTAGTTAAGCAGCCTAGATTTTCATCAGACTAGATTTTCACGCATCGAGTATCAACAACAGTAAAAAAACTCTAATTTAATAGCAGATTACTTGCGCTATCCCCTACTTTATATCTAGGGTTAGCACTTTTCAAGCAAATACATGCAGACACAAAAGAATAGAGCTGTGTTGATTCAAATTTGACAATCTTTTACTCATCCATTTTCCAGACCCTCCCAGCCATAATGTCTCTAGTATCACATGAAAAAGACACCATCGCAGATCGTCTGGATGTAGAGCCCCATGCATCATGATCTGTGCCTATTCTCGTATCACAAGGGCTCCCCCCTACCCCTTCACTAGCCTGGCCAGTCTTCATATCTTGCCTAAAACAGGAGGCCAGGCAGTATGCTCTCAGCCTCAAGGCTGGGCTTGCTGCTCGTGGCGTCAGCGCACTATGCGCAGATTGTGACATCGCCCCTGGAAATGACTGGTGGGTTATTAGTCAACTAGTTCCCAGAATCCTCCCCCTCCTCCTCCCAGAATCAAGGATAATCCTTTTATTAAGAACTGAGCGCTTAGCGACTGAAACATCTTGCGCAACTTGTAATTGTTCTGGCCAGTGCAAGTTATGGCAAAGCTGGACCAGGGATCCTAGATACTGCAGAAGGTGAGACAAAAAGATTGGTTGGGCTGGTGCACAAGGCCCAGGACAATAGGCTAGCCAAGCTTGTACCACTTACAACTGTACCCTGTATCTCAATATCTTTTTTAACGTACATACCATTATTTGCGAGCAGCCTCGCCCCATTCCTCCCCACCTCCCTTCTGAAGCTAGACAGCTATGTTGTAGTGGCGCGCTCCTGTCTTCAACCTTTTCTCCTTTGATGTCCCTTTAATGATCAATAATGTTTTTAGTAACTTGACATCCTTCAATATGAATGCTTATGCATACATGATTGCAATAGATCCTGCATGTTCCCTTTATCATACTCTCACAATCAAAACCTAACTAGGCATAACCATAACCAGTGCCTGACACTTGGTTGGAGTATGCAGATCTAGCTTCTGCCAAGAAGGAGAATACCGCCATCTACATGGTGCCTGTTGCGGAGAGAATGGAGTGTTCCAAGACTCGGGTCTTACATAATACTGTCCCGTATGGATTGACCATGAAGACATAGACACCCGTGAGGTCATTGTCAGTGATGTGTACCGCAAGGTCCTTGGCAAAGATGCCATTGACTGGTGCAACAGTTATGTCTCTGTAGCTCCATCAGCATCCACATTGTTTCAAAAGGAACCATGTAGTGTCATGGGAACTCCTGTAACAGGTGATTGAGACATGCAGCTTGTTTTTTGAAAGAGAACTTGATGAGAGTCCACTGCTCTGTGGAGGAGAACTACTGTTGTTATGCTGAATCTGTGTTCTAATTGTTTGGATTAGATTCAATGCTCTAATGACTAAAATGTAAAATGGACGAATGATGAATCACTAACAGTTAGATGATACATGTACTTGTCAGATAACACATCTCTAAACATGTCTGATGTTCAGAGGCTGCATGTTTATAGATGTGACAAAATCTCCTGATATTATCTGGTCATAATGACACATGTCCCCAATTATAAAAACAGGCTTGCATCTTGCTACCGCAGTGCAGTGAACTATTTTGTATCAGTGTTTTCCATACTTTACTTGAATGTGACTATATCAAGCTGCATGGCTAGTTCTTTACTTCTGAAATGGATACTGAATCTTCTATTCCTATTCTTTGGATCTATCTTTTTGCAAACAACATGGAAATCAAGAGCAGCTCACTGCGTCCCTTGCCACGAGTCCTTGCTTTGAAATCTGGGAGGACTCGGAGGTTCCTTTGTGATGATCCCTGTCTTGGTTTGGTATGCAACCGTGACAAGATAGATGCTTGGGAGACCTTAACTATTCACCATCTTGGAGACCAGAAGGTGGCACTGCTCCTTGGGAGGACTGGGAGGTTCCTTCGTGATGATCCCTTGTTTGGTCTGGTCTGCAATCGTTGTAACATCAATCTGTGGGAGACATTAACACCGTCCACACACTGCTGAAACTAGGCATTCCTTGTGTGTGGTCATGGCCATCAAGAAGGTACATCATATCTGTTGTTAAATGTCTGTTTGCATGAGTTTAATTGACTGGTCTTAAAATCAAAATTAAGCAACAGTTTTTCATCACATCACGTCCCATAAACGGAGACCAATATGCTTGTGGCAAGAACATGTAACGCATGATCATATCACTGGAAAATGAATTTTACTCTGAAAAATGGGCATTGCCACATGGACTAAGATAACAAGGTACCAAACAATAGGCCAAGAGCTTGAATTGATAATTCAAAGAGGAATGAGTTCACAGAAATTTAAGTTTCAGCTGTTGCTTTGAGGTACATGGTGATGGTTATTTCACAAAGCCTGTTCATTGAATATTTTATAGCTTTACATCAAGTACCTGGCAGTCTCAGCATGTAACCAAGTAACTAGTAGCTGCTGTCACACATGTAATGATGATGGAGAAGTGTGTTCTGATTTCGTGTTGAAACCTCAAAATACCTTGTTGCAGTCAGTCTTTCTTAAACAAACTGTTCTGACAGACGAATTTGCTGGTGGCTTTCTTTTGTTAAGACCCTCAGTATTTTACACGGCAGAATGATACAAATAGCATGGCTGTACAAGGGGCAAAACATTGAAAATAAGGCAAGGCTAGCTTTTGTACTAGCCCTGGCTAGTACAAAACAAAGTGACAGACTACACACACAGTGCTAGCTCCATATGATGCCCGCGTGATGATGACTGATTACAGTCAATAAGTTAAGGGCTTAAGAGATTGCATTTAATATGTTAAGAAGAGCACTCTGTGAAGATCTTTAAGCATGTGATATCTACTTCTATGCAACATCACTATGGTTCAAAGCAATAATAAAATTGTTACTTGGCACTGGCTAAGAACAAGCATTTTATTAAAATGGGAGAATCACATGTCATGCCAGCCAAAATGCATCTAGTATGTTAATCATGATTCATTTCGAAGTGGCCTCTCACATACAAACTTTCAGACACCAACGGACACTTTGACCACACTTTGCACAGCTTCCATGTAACTTGAGATAAGCCTCAGTCTCTCAGCACCTGATAAGTGTGGATCAGTTGCCAGCTTTCCCAATGTCTCCATGACGCTGTCCTCCACACAATCTGCAACAGAAGCTGAAGGGAGAGACACAGCTCTACTACGGCATGCCTTCTGGGCTGAGGAGTACTGCACCTGACTGCCATGCTTACCATCCTCCACCGCCTGGGTGTGGCAGTGAGGAGAAGTAGTGGCGGCTAATAAAGAGGCCCCAGCTTCTGGTTTCACGGCACCACTACAACTCATCCTGTGCTCAATGCGTGGTTGCCTGGGAAGGGAGGAGAACTCTGGGAAGGGGTGGTGAAGGTGCTCCATACTTAAAGCAAGTCCAGAGAGAGATGGGTTCATGGAGTGTGCACTAGGGCCTTGACATGAGGAGGATGTCAAGCGAGGGCTATGATCCAAAATGGGAGGGGGTGGCTGACTCAGAGACTTGACAGCTGCAGCACTGTCATCAGCTGACAAAGTCAGTCCACCATGCGACGTGCAGCCAGCAGCCTTACAGGACAACTTTCTCTGTACCTGCTGCCACTCTTCACTGTCCTCCGCGACAACCACCTTCTCAGTTGTCAAGGCTGTTGCAACTTCAGCTGCCTGCCTGGCAATGACTTCCACGTCGCCTCTGGAGATGAAAGACAGCTGAGAGGAGGATGGGTTCTGAGGACCTTGACTTACAGCTTCACTGCTCCTTCCTCCATTCTGGTAGGACACATGCGGCTGGACAAAGCTGCCATGAACAAGGGAGGAGGATGCTGGATGCTCAGTGTGCCTGGTGCCTAGGTGCTCCAGCCCCCCTGACGAAGTGAAGGCAGTTTGGCTCATGGCCAAGCAGGAACTGTTGGTACCACCTCCGGAGCTACGGTGGTTTCGGGGTGACAGGGGCCTTTGAGGGGACGCAGGCTTCACCAAGTCATCCTGAATGCCTGTTCCATGTTGTTTGGTGGGTGGTTCCAGTGAGTCGCCTTCTGCATCCTCGCTCAGGGCCAGTGTTGCAGCATCCGCAAGGGCAAGCAGCATGCTAGCACCCTCTGACATGCCCACATCATCTTCGTCTTCATCTTCAGACGCAACTGCCATGGCTGCAGCCTTTCTTGAGGGTCTGTTCATGCGGTATGCTGTGACATGATCTCTAGGAGGGGAGCTATCCTCCTCTCCGACATCTCTGAACCTTTGAGGCCTCCTCCGCTCTCGTCCAAACGCCTGTACCTGATGCCGCTTGAGAGGGCGCCCCGCTTCAACCTCATGCTCAGACCAATGCTCTGACATGTTTGCAGCATGACGCAGCATATGCGTCCTCTTACCACGAGGTTCCTGAGCCTGCACGCCTCCATCCCCAAGCATGGGGTTCATATACCTGTCTCCACTCCCTTGGACAAGGAATCCTGTAGCCGGATCCAGCTGATGTCCACCCAGCACTTGGCGGCTACAGTCTAGAGGTGCAACCTCAAGCCAGGGCCACACTCCATTTTGAGGTAAGTGATCCAGAGGCAGGCTGCCTGAGGCAGATGCGTTTATTGCTTGAAACTGTGAAGCTATGAGTTGGTTTGGCAATCCAGCCTGCATCATCGTAATGGCTTGTCCGTACTGCAGTGCAGTGTTGTTTCCCCCCATGTCACCTCCTAGCATCATCAACTGAGCTGTGCTAGTAGGCCATCCACTCATATCCTGGTCTACTGGGCAAGGGATGTAGCTTGCATATGTATTGTTTAACATGCTTGGGTCAACAGACAGGCCCTCATCACATCTGTACACCTTGGAATCATCTCCTTCCTCGCTCTCACTTGTCAAGCTGGCAGAGCCCTTGGGGGCTGCTGTCTGATGTGTACTATTCCTACCAGAGGCGACAGAAGGGTTAAGACAGTCAATGAAGGGTTACAGCATATGAGAACCCAGAGAACTCCACACATTGATTGAAGTGCCGTCGACTTCAGAAAAATGATGTCGGTTGTCATCTTGCCACTGAATTAGTACCAGTCGTGCATGATGCTATATCCTTATCTTACCTAGACCTGTGATCCATCCTGACAGCCATTCCCATGGGTGCTGCCATGCCAGAATCAAGTCCAGCTAGTCCCTTGCCAGGACCACTTAGGAAATGATCCTCACTCACGGCAAATGCAGACAGTGGAGGCACTCCTCGCAGCTGACTGTACGAAGTGCAAGCACGTTCAAACATCTCAGGCGAGTGAGGGTTATTCCTGTGCACAACTAGATCAGCGTATATCCATAGCAGCGTTCTCATACGAGCAGATCCTTTAGCGCGTGTAGTTGCAGACCTGAAAATCACAATAAGGACGTCTGAGTATCTCAGCGTTAAAGCTGAACGAGTTGAACAGGCAAAATGGATGGATGAATAGATAATCAAAATCATGTGATTGCAAATTTTAAAGATGCATAAGTACACAAAGAATAACGCCCAGAGTTTGACAAAGTTATTTGACTTACCAGTGATTCTTTACAGTGTTTTCGGGACGACGAGGAAGGTATTTTGCGAGGACTTGCCATTTGTTCCCGATTTTGGAGTGCAGCACCGCAAGAACATACTCCTCTTGTAAAGACCAAGGATCCTTTGAAATGCCATCCCTTTCAAATCAAAATAAAACATAAAATTCAGGACAGCAGTGTTGAAGTCTCAAGGTGATGTGTCCTCACCGAAGGTGATTCAGCCATTTCTGCCTGCACTGCTTTGCGCTTCTGCTGGGGACTAAAGACGCAACTTTAATCCAGTCTGGTGTATCTGAGCCAGATTGTGCTGTCACGGACTCAACAGCAGCTTTCAATTTGGCAACCTCTACTTCAGTCCAATAACCTAGACATGGGTCTGCTTGATTGTAAGCGGGAAGCTGTTGTGGCACTTGAAAGTCAAAGTCCGCATGAAGAGGCGCGTCATAAGAGGAACAAGACGAATTATTATATAAATCACATGGATGATTCATATTGCCGTTCGCAAATTCTTTCGGCTGCCTTCTTGTTAAAGTTTAACAGCTAAGCCCACCTGTAACCGCCTCATGTTGAGAAAGGTTCCAGTCCAGGGTTTTAAGTGCGTGGCATAACTTCTGCAAGTAGCTTAATTACCTAGACATGTGCTTGTTTTGCTCATTAGTCATGTTTCGCTACAATACGCACATCATCAGCACTGTCAGATATGCATATACGGAATACGGATGTTGCGAGCCTTTGTAATATAAATTATCACTACTTGAATTCTATTTCCAAGTCGTAGAAGCTTCTCCTAGTCCCAAATCAGGCACTTTTCAAGCGACTTTTTGAACCTTGCTTTTAGAGAAGACATGCATCAATGTATAATGGAAGCGTTACATTCTTGTAATCGAAAATTATAACCTGTCGGCGTAAATAGTAACGTTCTGCTGCCCCATACAGGTATCATTAGCAGCGATATTACACGAGACGTTCTTTTAGAGTATCTTAAATAAGCCAGAATAGGGCAATGCGATCATGAATGCTCAGACTTAGCTCTACTATTACTCATTTCTGGGATTTCTTGGGGCAAAAAATGACTGAATGGTGTCTCCTACCCCTTGGTGGTGTAAAAGTTTTCTGCTTTTGCTTCTCATTTCCACCAATCTGATAACCCGATTGCATGGCTCTCTGAATCAGCTCCATGATCTTCTCCTGTTGATCCTTTGTCATGGCATGATAAACATCATCAGCGGTCATGGCCTCCTCTTCACCAGGCTCATAATCTGGATCATCTTCAATGCTTTCTTCAGCTTCTTTGACACTTCTTTTCATCTTCAAGAGGGTCCCAGATTTGGATCTTCCAATACATCTACGTTTTAGTCCCCCCTTGGAGCCAGGAACTGGCGTCAAGTGTGTCAAGCTACTCCCATGACGTGCAGACGACTTTAAATGCAGCTTCTGGCCAGCCACACCTTGCAGTTCATATGAATTAATCTTTTAAAATATCAACCATCAATTTTTATGTAATTTTGCAATAGCAGCTAGCGGAAGTCAGGACATGTCGCTTCGATTTTGAGAGATACGCCTGTAGAAGCTAAGATCACAGATTTTAACTCCAAAACACTCCTAGACATCCACACCATTCACGACACTACATGTTTCATCCCAGTCAGGATTCATACCATGGACACACATGCAACTGAGGTTGTTGGGAGCTCTGACATACTACACACACACACACACACACACCTGCAACTGAGGTTGTTGGGAGCTCTGACATGACACACACACCTGCAACTGAGGTTGTCTGCGCGTTGACTCTTGCAGGTGGCTCCGTAGAATGGGATCCATGAACATGGCCTGCAGATTGTTCTTCTGGATACCTATCCCGCCACATGCTGGGCAAGTAATCACGAACATATGGCCTGGGCAAGGCAAGCAGGGCGGAAACAAAATATGTGAAAAATCAACAAACAAAATGTTGCCCTACTATATGCAGAATAGACGCACCTCATATTGGACAGCTCAATTTCTATCAGCTAACAATTCATGCCAGCATCACTATAACACCATCGCCCCTAGCAACTACGATGTTTTACCTGAAGAAGCCTTTATTTGAGGCATCCAGGTTATCTGGAGGGTAGAACCAATAGTTGACAGCCATGTGGCCTCCAGCATGACAATCAATATTACTGACATAATGGACGGCAGATGAGGTAACCTCATGGAACCACCCTGTATTGGAGGTGAAGGGATATAAAGGGTATTGGAGGTGAAGGGATAAAAAAAGGGACAGCATAGAAGTCATGATCCAAGAGAGCACTGAAAGGAAAGAGACAAAGCCTCAACATGCTCGCGAGTACATTCATCCATGCCTTCTTGATGTAAGTCTGTATACTTAAGAAATTACATTTATGTCTCATGCTCTGTCACCTTAACCTTGAGGAGGTGCTTCCTACAAGATTTTCACCACAAGCTGTGCCAGTCATCCAACTGCTCCCGCTCACCTGCTGGCAAGTACAGCATCTGGCCTGCCTCAATTATGCACTCCAGTGCCTGAGAGGCGCCGGGGAAGGAAGGGAATCGCTTCCTGAGCACCCCCTCTGACAAGGACAGGTCAACCTGAGAGGGTCACGTACGCAGAAGGCATGAAAGTTATCAAGTTACTTAAATCAATTGAATAGAAAGTCGTACTGCTCAACTGTTAAGTAATCCACATTTACACAGAATCACATAGGTTCTGCTTGCCTAATCCTCTCTGCTATTTTGTAATTAGGAAATTTTACAATCACTTTAACAGATTAGATTATGTAATCTGTATAAATACCGTCTGGATGTGAAACAAGTTCGAGCATTTAGAGAATTTTCCTGTTATAATTGCATACCTTACTAAAAGATGGTGGATGATCATTCTTGGCTCCCCTCTTGGTTACACCGGTGCTATTTGACCGAGGCTCTGCTTTACCTCCAAACCTCTCCGAAACTATGGCACCAATGTTGAGGAAATATAAGGAGTATGAGAGGATGTGAGGTTTGTAACACATCTTCTCTTCTATGCAAGTTTGGCAGTCTTCAAAAGAAGGAACATGCATCAATCCCATTTCATCTCACTCTCATCGTCTTCCTCATCTTCTGCTCCAGAGTCTTCCAGAAGAGCTGCGTCTAGTTGCATTTCAAGGACTGCTTCTAGCTGCTCCTCAGCATTCTTCAAACGCGTCTCAGATCCCTTTCAAATATGAACAATCAGATCCCTTTCAAATATGAACAATCAGATCCCTCGCAAATATGAACAATCAGATCCCTTTCAAATATGAACAATCAGATCCCTCACAAATATGAACAATCAGATCCCTCACAAATATGAACAATAGCAGCAGTTCTGAATATTAAAATTACAAGAGAAACGGAAAACACACTCAACACTTGATCTCTCCTTTGACAACACCATTAACACTTTCCCGCATTATTACGGACAAATCTTATTTACAATGGGAACTCGAATTCCCTTATGATGCAGGCCGTCATGAAAGCTAATTTACGAGCAAGACAAACCTGCTCATGCCTAGTGACTGCTGCCTCAGCAGCAGCCACCTCTTCTTCAGCTGCCACCCGATTTGACCACAGCTTCACATCCCGCTGTTCACTACCATCAGTCAGGACTTCCCCCTACATGGTGAAGTACATGGTGAAGTACATTATGATCCCCTCATATAAAGGCTCTTGGATCATATATCATGGATATATCAACGTGGATCGTAATAACTTCAATTGAAAGATGGTAGAATACCAGAAACAAATTCAGAACAAGGAAGTGGTAGCCTCTACAAACATTCTCTTGAAGGTACTATTGCTTCCTTTCTCAAACAGAACTCATATGTGATTTTCACACACCTGTCCATCATAGACAATCCGACCATTTTGATGAATGCGTCTGATCTTCCCATGCGTGTACATCAACGGGGCCTTGGATGGATCAAATAGCCTGAAGCGCTTACGACCCCTTGTATCAGATTTCACGAACAACATTCATAAGTTTGGCTGTCATTTGCCCTCACAAGTCGCATTCATTTTAAGAGTGTCAGAGCAGGATTCTAAAATGCATAAAACTTAAGATTCTAACATTCAAAAGAATCTCTGTCTAATCTTTCATTTTTCAGTATTTTCTTTACCCTCATTCACTTAGATGATGGAATGAGTCGAATTGAAATGAGGATGAAAGTACAGGACTGTGCAAATCAGTACCTGATGAGAACGTACAGGTTGTCATGGAAATCGTGGTGAAGCCCACTGGAGGAGCCACTTTTAAGAGAGGGAGAAGAGGATGAAGACGCCCCCATCCATAAATTTATCTGCTGCGGCACAAGATTACCTGTACGAGAAATACAGTGAAATCAGAGGAACATTTCAGACAGGCTTATCACTACAGATAAATATGGCAGTGCATATGGTTGAGTGGTACCTATCAGCAAACACTACTGTCCTTCACAACTCATCAGAGGCCCAGCCTTATGCAATCCTCCTTATGTCTTTCTTGACGTCAACTTCGTCATAAATATGCTTAGTACTCTTGACTGAGCTGCATCTAGTATCACATGGCCCCAACATGGACCATACCCATTAACTCAGGCACTTTGACCAAATCTTTCTGAAGCTCAAGCAGCGGATGGCCCATCAGTTCAGGAAAACCATCAGGCCCTGCTTCCACCTACAACCAACCCGACCATGGGCGAGAGTCAGCACTGTACTCCTTCAATCATTTGCAAGTGCAGACCAGAGCAATCTCTGTGAGTTTGCACAATGTGACAACCTGTCATAAAAGTGCGTTCCCTATGTTCCCAAACACTCAACATATCAGAAGTGTTTTTGTTAGGTCATATCAGCGGCTGCATATCCTTGCCTTTTGGCACAACACATAACTGATGAATGCAAAGGGTGTGCACATTACATTCTTAATCAGAATAGACATAACTCCTACTTAAATGACCTCACATCCTGTGTTGATAAGTACAGGGTATCGTCCCCTTTACTCATGTACTTCAGGAATTCCCGGAATTTCATAGGGATCTTGGTCCCTTTGCCAAAGCTCTCGTCTGGGCTATTTCGTTTTTCAACTTTAACGTTACAATGTCCCTGAAAAAAGGTTTTATCACTGCTAAGTGATATCTCTTTGTAGATATTATTTTGCCTCATACTTTATAGGTGCAGTGTCAGTGGATGTAAAACAGCTCATCGTGATTTGGTAGGAAGGAGCACATGCTGTAGCAGCTGAAAATCAAGCATTTAAACCACTCACTGCTTCTGATAGGAGATAGCTGTCAGTCCATTTTGCTGTAGCTTTCCAACTGGCATCACTCAAGTGGCCTTTAATCAAAACCTAGTGGAAAGAGTAAGTTTCAAGCCCTTGGGACCAACAGTTTCAATGTACACATCCTTCATCATACCTTCAACAGAATCTTAAAATTCTGGGGAAAACTTACTGGCTTCCTTTGTGAGATGTATCTATGCCAGAAGGTGTATGCATCCAACTCATGTGCCTCTACAACGTCAATGGATCCTCCGGAACATTTGTACCCTGAATATTCATCTAATATTTGAGCAGTTTTCATGGCCAATATCACGGTAATCTGCCAGATCTGGCCATCTGGCGCTAGTTTCTGGTTCCGGAGATCTCCGTGACAAAATACAGTGACCTCTTATAACCAAATTATTGGCAATTGTGATTATGATGTTACGCAATACAACAAAACTGAATAGGTGTTGCCCTCAAACTAACTTTTTAACGAGGAGATCGATAAATTGTTGGCAGCGCTCTTTCACCCTCCTTGCTATGAAGACTTATTTGTCTCCTCATACACGTGACTCAATTTTGGTTCAGTCTTGCTGCATTGGTGGTGGAAATGGTGGAGCAGGCGGTACTACTTCCAGATGCACTACACCCGGTGATGATGATGATGATCAAAATAATAACGGTGGGAATGATGTACCACTCAGGGCCAGGGTGCTTATGACACTGACACTGCTTGCCACATGGACCCTATATGCTGGAACACCTGCACCTGCATCTGCGGAGAGTGCCCTCCAGGTTGAGCACACTCAGAATTCTACCAGGCCTCCCCATCATACAGAATATGGTGATGAACCAGGACCACTATCGCCTTCACATCAGATGTCTCATTTACTGTCAATGGAAACTGGAGGAGAGCTCCCTTGGGAGTAAGCAAGAATTAGTAACAGAACTAATTTTCTCTTTCCTTATCAAATGTGGGGCCTGTGACATTCATGCATGAATGTAGCATTATGCAACAGATTTAGCAACAAAACATGATTTAAAAATTGAGCAGAACAGAGCTGCAGGATGACATGGCGTGTCATGGTCCCTTCTTTGTTGGCAGAAGCGACATTTCAAGATTGAAGCGATTACAGAGAGAGGTCTTTGCCACAATAACGGAATTGAAGCAAAAATTAGAGGACATGGAAGAAAAGGGGCGTGATAATGACATGTACATTCCTCATGATGGTGCAGGTACGTTAGCTGCCTGGCTGCCTCAGTTTTGTTAAGCATGATAATTCATCTGTAGCATCCGTGAGGCCAAAGCTATCAATTCTATCTAAGGCAGCTTAATCTGCCATTTCTATGTCTTCAAGCATCTCATATGATTATTGAGCTGATGCTGTGGTGCTAGGTGTACAGCCTAGAGCTAAGCGGTTGTCTCAGGCTCTTAAGTATCGGTCCGCAACTCAGCTTAGTGGCTCCATTGATGCAACTGTTGGAGTTAACTTTAGTCAGGTCAGCAGACATGCCCACAAGGAAATGCAGTTAATGCAGTTAACTTTGCAGTTAATGGAGTTAACTTTAGTCAGGTCAGCAGACATGCCCACAAGGAAATGCAGTTAATGCAGTTAACTTTAGTCAGGTCAGCAGACATGCCCACAAGGAAATATTTAGCGTGGCTGATGGCTTCCTGTATCTGAATCTGAGCCTGTCACGCTTGTTCACCCACAAACCTAAAACAGTGGACCTGTAGAATGGCTGAAGTTTTTCACCACTTAACCCCTCCAGGTTGACAATGCCCAGTCCACATCAGCTGCAGTACATGGACCTAACCTTGATGTACAAGAGCGTGCCCCCCACACAAAGCTAATCTTGCAGGTACAGGCATTTTGTCTTCACACCACCCAGAAGTCCTCATCCTTCAGATCATGTCATTCAAAAGATATCATTCTCCTAAATGCGTTACAAGCTTGTATTTTTAGCGACCAAGTTTCTTAGAATTTCAATGAAACTCCTAAACCCTAAACTCCTAACACACTTTCATTTATGTCCAATTCCCATGTCACCATTGAGAAGAATCTACAGGATCCATGAATCACCTGATTGCATACTCATACCTCTCAACGTAATGTACAGACATTGTGGCCAAACAAGAAACAGAGCATCACAGCTATGCTGGGTATGACTGGTTGCACTCTAGGAAATTGCACTCTAGTAAATTTGAACAGGTTCATGGATGGATACTCATCTGGATGTTCTACACAGCCAGCTACCAGTGGCTCAGGAGGCTACCCTACCGTATTTCAGCTGAAGCGTGTGCTTGTTAGGCGTGAGGAGGGTCCAATAAAGATCTTGCTAGCTCCACTAGGAGGCAACCTACAAGGCATCGCTAGGAAAATTAACCCTTCAGGAGGTACGGAAAGACAGCTTGCAGATTGACCCATCAATTATTTACGATGCTTTACCAGATGCAGGACGGCTAAAGAAGTGAGATGATATAACTCCACATCATGTACTCTGTGTACTACTCTTTATACTCTGTGTTGTGGTACATGGAGTAGCACATGGGGTAGCACATGGGGTAGCATCATTCTACAGTTCACACATTTGCAGATTATGATAACTGCATTTCTGCTGACTGCTCTCCTTTTGGGTTGGGGTAGAGTTTGGATTGACCAGGGCCATGCGTCAAGGTCATGAGCTGATGATGGTTAAGGAAGGGGGTGTGGGAGCAGCTGGGACATGGGTTTCCTCAGGAGGCACTGGGGCTTTATCCATTAGTGCAGGTCACTTCTTTACAGGTGTGTAATGTAAATGGTGTTTATCATGGTGACCAAAGTTATGTGGCAGGGCCTGCCCATCTATGACCATCTAAGCTTTTTGAGACGTGATAGTCAGTTTAACATGCCTGGTGTTATGAAATGAGGCAAACCGCGTGCTAATAATGAAAGTCATGGCTGCATGCATGCTTCCAATGCAGGCAATCCTTGCATGCCTCATGCCTGTGGTCAGCATTCTGTGGCTCAACTCTCATTCCACAATGCTCAATGGCTCACAGCCTCTTTGGTGCTATCCTCAACAACAACAAGTCGACCACCTCGTGAGATCACAGCACCCATCTCTCATGCCATGACAGCTTCTTCGCCTGCATCATTCTCAGAGAATAGGGCTAATTTTACAGGATATAGTCCCTCAAGTGACACAGCCTCTTCAGGAACAAGCATTTCCAATCAAGCAAATGTGACAATGTTAGGGACTGCGTCAAGGATGGATCATAAGTCTGGAAAGTCGAGCAGATGTAACAGGGCAGGGGCATCAGCATCTATTAGCCTAGGGGATGCAGCAGTTGCCTCTGGTTGGGTAGTAGGTGGAGACCAGCAAGGTTGGGGGTTGAGGGTAGCAACAGTACCTGATCAGGAAGGCTGCGTCTTTGCAGCTGGTGCGTACAGACGGATACATGGTGTGCCACGACATGAATCAAAATCTGCTGCAATTAACCTGGGTTCCACAGCGCCCATGGTATATGAGGTGTCTGCCAGCATTCCATTCTCAGATGGCATTGTTCTCACGCCAGGTGTTGTTGTGTGTACCCTGAACGGTGCATCCACTGTGTCAGTATCTGCGCAGTCAACATGGAACTTTTAAGAAATATCTATCTCCCAGTTCAGGACTTTATTTATTCTCGAAAGCGCTGTTAAAAGGGTGAAACGCTGTACTCCACAAGACGGTTAGTAATTCAAATCGTCTCTGTCGTCAAATCTACAAGGATGTGGCGTAGGTCTTAAGGACATGAAGACTGAAGCTCCAGTCCTGCATAGAACGTACCCCAATGTCCTAAATTTAAAGGAGCACATTCTGAGGATCGCTGAAGGCAGCGCCATATTCCCACAACTTCATTTGCGACTTCATAATGATTCTGTCAAGAATCCTTTTAATGTCGTGGCGGATGACATTTGTAGAACACTAGTGAGCCTCAGTGAGAAAGCCCCACCCTTGCATCCTTTACTGGATCTCGCTCAAAACAGCTCTCAATATGAGGTGAAACATACCAACATTACTTCCAGATCTTGATGCACCAAGGAGGTCCCTACATGTCATTGTGTACTGGGGTACTAGGCACAGCTGTGCTGTCATGACAGCGTCACAAACCCTTCATGAGAATAATCAATTTGCTTTGTGTACTTAGGTCCTCATGCGAGTTGTTGATAACCTTGTGAGGCTTAACCAGGACAATGTGATTCGTCATGGCTACCAGCGGGTGAGTGTTCAGTACTTCAGTGCTATTGCATGTGAATTCTTTTACTGTAAGTCCAAGTCACTGAGAAATGCAAAGACTATCAGCTTCAGTGCCTGTCATTATGATACCAAGACATGCCCTGAATGCAGAAGCGTCCAAACGCCACAAGCGGGAGTCGCTTCATCAGTGGACTGCGTTATGCAGAACCCTTCAGGCAGAACACTGTGAACGAACTGTTGTGTACTCAAGCCTGGAAGGTCTGTTGGACCAGAAATTGAAATGTTTGTCATTCTTGGATAGTTGAGAGCTAAGTTACTACCTAGCAACATATTCTGAGGCCATCCTACCTAGCCACATATTCTGAGGCCATGCTCATTGGCTTTCCCCGCAGGCTAAGGTGGCCAGGCTCATTTCATTTCTGGTATCTACATTGTTTGGTTTTATTATTAGCGAGTAGATAAATCCATGTAGTTGATTTAAAGGACCAAATACATGAATCCAATGTAGGGGCTGATCCAATGGACCAAGCTCCTGCCTTTGCTCAGCCTGTCACCTTATTCATGTGTAGAGGACTGACTGTTTACAAGCACTCTCACCTTTATCTCATTCCTCAGGACCTTCTCTCCATCATTGGGGACAGCTTAATGCTGTACCTACTGCAGTACACTGCAATATTTGTACCGCTTCAGGGAGGCAATCACAACTACGTGCAGGCCGCTGGACGACCCATCTCTGAGGTCTGTGTTTAATGTGTGTTGTACGCTGAAGAATACCCGGATACTGAATCATAACATTATCCAAGCATCCTTTCTCTGTTAAAATGTCGCCTCTTTTAAGATATTTAGCACTTGGTTGATCCTTTCATACAGCTGTCAGCAGGTCAAATGTCAAATTCAAGCATCGCGTTGCTGACTTTGTTCCAATGTAGACTCTCAAACTGAAGCCAGTGAAGCTGCCTGACAGACTTGGCAAGCTATGGTTCAAGAGTGCCGCAGAGGGAGGTCAAAAAATATATCAAAATCCAGCAAAAATACCAAATTTGACGCTGCACACAAGTGATGCTCTTAATGTGCAGCAGCCACAGAGTGGAAATGCATGCAACTCAAGAAAAGAGAGGTTGGGGGCTGAGAGGAGAGCAGGCTCTTGTAACAGCAGAAGGCTAGAAAATTCCTCTACGTCATCATTGTGCATGGCACCGGTAGCTGAAGCTCCTAAGCCTAAGGCAGATCCTAAACCTCGGTCAGATCCTAAACCCAAGGGAGATCCTAAACCCATGGCAGATCCTAAACCCAAGGCCATTGCTGGAAAGTACAAGGGTAAAGCTCCACAGCTTGCACATAAAGGATCTGCTGTAATAGTTGCCATGCTTACTACAGAGGCTACTGAAGTCTTACCAGGAGAATCGGCGCCCCATGGAGCAGCTGCCTGCATGTCAGTACACCCTGGGCTGCCGCCAGCTGCCTCTAGAATACAAACAGCACCTCCACCAGCACGCCGTACTGCCCGCCCCCCAAGCTGGCAAAGGATAAAAACTGCGAGAGAACGAGAGGCTGCATCTGCTGCTGCTACTGCTGCTGCTGTCCTCTCAGATAAAGACTCCCCTGACCCTGTTCGTCTCACACAAGAAAGTGGGGAGCCGTGGGATGAGCCTGGTACACAGGTAGGCACGCGAGCATCCTTCAGTCTGCGGCTGGGTTGGAGCCCACAGCCCACCCAGAAGGCAGACCTCATGTGCAGTATTGTAATGTTTAAGTAAAGGGTATGAAGGAAGGAAGGTCTGACAATGGCGGAGGTACATCTTCATGAAACCCTGTTCTTCTTTCTCCCATCTCCCTCTTGTCAGGTCCTGTGCCGCTCACCTCTAGGGGCGTGGGATTTTGACTCTTATCTGGCCAGTCAGACTGGGAGCCAAGTGATACCCCAACCACCCCAACCACCACTCCCAACATTGGATCACTTGGATCTTTACCTGACAGATCGTCCAGGTGTTGAACCTCCATCCGTCTCCACAAGAGGTGTTGAACTTCTGTACACCTCTGTAAGGGAAGTTTCATCCAATCCTACACTTTACGACACCACGTCTATATTGATTCCTCACCTTCAACCGCGGAAAATTTGTGTGCTGCATCACCATGGGGGAGACATCGAATTCAAGGGTACTGAAAGCCTCTTGAGGAGGGGACGAGAGCACGATGACAGTGCTGCCACCCCATTGCAGCAGCAGCCATGTGGTGATGGTGGGAGGCACACTGCTAATGTAAGGCAAGGCTGTCCTCTCATAGTACAACCAGAGTTGGACTCAACTACCACAAACAGAATAGCTGCAGGCCCATCGACAAAGAGTTGTGGAGTCCGACCCTCCCAGGTTATTATTCCTCGCTCAACAATGTTCTACAGCTGTAACAGGAGACGCATCACCACAGGGCTGCCCATGAATTGTGAGCGACTTGTGGTATCTTGCAATCCCCCCGTCAAGCTGTGATGATTCACCTTCTCAGTCTGTCTTTCAGGACTGGCTGCACCCATAGCAACTTGCATATCATAGATTGTTCTGCATGCAGCAATGTTGGTATAACTGGCTTCCTTGCTTGATCCTGTTCAACATGAATTGTAAGAGTTATGTTAAAGCGCTGCTGGCATGCAACCTGATTATCCCTGAGGTCTAACTGCATTACAAGCCCCCTACAGTTTGCATCACAACAGTACACTTAACCTGCGTGCATTAGGCCACTTTCAATCACAGCGCATCCCATAGGCAGTTAGTCTTCTTAATCCATCAGCTTTGTCTGATGCACCCTACGCCATGCGCATGCCCTGAGCGAAACTTGATATTGTTCATGATGCCATGCTGTTATTGTTATATCTCCGTGTCGTCCCTGCAGGAGGGCCATGCACTAATTCATCCTTTGCATGCACATTTCAATGCTGATTGATAGACCTTGTTGAATGGTAGCTATGCAGAAGAATATAAATTTTCTATCACCACCATCATGCCCCGGTATGGATATTTTTGTCTTAATAAGCTTGTTGTAATTTTTTGATATTCAATTGCAGCTTCCCTCACGCAAGCACATGGGAAAAAAAGTGCAGCCAAGTTCCTGTACTCCCACATCTTTGGAGGGGACTTTCTCACCTCTGGCCTTGGATTAAATCTCAGCAGCAAAGAGCAGGGCAATACAGCAAAACCACGACCCTTGTGCCCTCGGAACATGCAGACGAAGCCTCAGCCTCAACCCCTAGCAGTGCAGCAGACTTCTATTCAAGCTGACTTGAACACTTGGCGACTTAAACGCAATAAACGTCTTGTTCTCCCCATCTTGAGGCAGATGATAAGTGAGTGAATCAGAGTACCATCTTTACAATTGAATCCCACCGTAGTGCTTTGACCCTTAAAAAAAGGGCTGAATTAGTGTCGCCACTTTAAATCAGATGGATTCAGGTAGCTGACACAGCCGTATGAAGGCATGAAGACGTGTGGTGCACGTGCTGAGTACGTATTTCTTAATGTTACTATGCTGAAGATGAAAAGGTTCAGCTACATCTTCTATCCATGTTTTCCAATGGATCAGGCCGTGCCAAGAAGTGCCCAATGGGAACACTCCTAGCTCATCACTGCCCTCTGCCTTCAGCTCCTCAATCATCTGCCCACCTCAACAATCTTACAGCAGACATCACCACCACTACCAGCCTAGGACATCCGCGACCTCCTCCAGACAGTGCCATCACACAACCAGCTGAGTGTCGACCAATGAATCCTGGAATGTATGTATCAGTTGCAGCTTCTTTTGTAGCTGATGGTGTAGCTGAGGCTAAGAACGAGTCATTGCACCGAAAGCTGGGAGAAGAGGATCTGGTTATGCTGACTCAGCCAATGTCCAGAAGTCAACAAGACTTCAATTTGGGACGAAGTCAACTCTTAGGGAAGGGAGGATCACATGTTGTTCCTACTACTGACAGACACTGGGAATGCTTGCATGGAAACAAGCGCTTGTGCACCTCCTTGCCTCTTGGCACCAGATCCCCCCAGGAGCCTAATTGTGGCCTTGGGGCAAGTGCTCTTGGAATAACCAGGCCCACCCCACCACTGAAGGAAGTTGATAAAGCCCTATCTGGCAGTGCTGATGGATCCCCTAATGATCAACACCTTGTGGGAGCACACGGCCTTGTGCATCACGGGGGGGAGCAGTGCAGTTGCTGTGGAGTTACAGGTTCTCCCGAGGACATTATTATGTCAGCTTGCTCACCACAACAGCATGTTACATCGTTTCTGTTTGCAGTGTGTAGGAAGGTCTTGCCTGCAGGACTGATGGGGAGCAAAAACAACTGGAAGTGAGTCTTTCACCGCCAGTGTTTCCCTCATGCCACTGAAAAGCATTTGTTATTGCTCCCTCTAATTTAATGAATTTCTGCAGGTGCATGAAGATAAGGATCAACTGGGAGATTGGCTATGCATATAACATAACTAACATAACATTCATTTGCCAACCTTGAAATGGACATCTGCAGCTAACAATGAACATTATTTATTATACGTCTGCAGGCAACTTAGACGTATAATTTGCTTGTTTGTTGGACTCCGCCGTCACGAGCAGCTTAGCTTGCCGCAAGTTGTGCATGGCCTTCGGAGTACAGACATGACTTGGCTTGGACACGACGAAAGTGAGCATATGTATTCTAAGAAAAGCTTGAATTGCATGGCCGTATAGCTCAATGGATAGAGCATCTGTCTACGGAACAGAAGGTTGCAGGTTCGACCCCTGCTATGGTCACATCTTTTGCCTAACGTCTTGTCCCGTTTTTCTCTGCTGCGCGATAGCAGATATTCCAAGAAGTCTCCATGTTGCCAACGCTAAAAAGCTGTTGCAGTTCATGTCTTGGCTTTTTAAAGATGTGATCATCCCAGTAATCAGGTCCACATTTTATGTGACAGAGACAGAGCCCTACAAGCAGCAGGTTTTTTATTTCAGGTAGGCACTATCTCATGGTTGTATTACACAAAGCCTTCTCGCCTTCAGATATATGATGCAGAAACTCATCATTACAGCTGAGTGATTTGCAAGGGGGCAGGACATGTCGTGTACACTATGTTTTTTTATCTAGGCAACCTGTGTGGGCCAAGCTTCAGAAGAAGGCTTTACAGGAGCTGATCACAGAGCGATTTATTTCCTTATCTAACAAAGCAACTCTGGCTTGCCTGCAAAAGCGAAATCTAGGCACAGCAATGGTGAGATTCGCCGTTTCTGCAAACTAAAGATTTTGTTGCGAACTCTGTTTGGGCCCAGGCTTTTTTATCCGTATGATTTCAGATATTTACATGTGCTGATTGATCACTGAACAGAAGTAAAAGGAGATGTCAGCTACTGTACTCATGTATCCCTGAATCAGGTTATATGATCCTTGTCATAATGTGCATGATGGCCCCCACATGACCTTAGGTGCGTCTCTTACCAAAGCTGCAAGGAATGAGACCGATTGTGAACCTTGGGAAGCACTCTGTGGCCAGGTTGTCTGTTCGTAATCGAATGAGTCGTCCAATCTTGGTTGAAGGTCTAGGGCAAGCGCCTGAGGTACAGAGAGAGCTGACTTCTGCTCAGATATTGCAAAATAGTATTGAAAATGCAGAGGATTATGCAGATCACAGATGAGGCTTATATTGAGAAATATTTTGCTATTGTAATGATCCATAACAAGGTTGATGAGTGATGTTGAGGTGTAAGGTCTGGCACTCTGAAAGCTTACAGAGTCTCTCCAATGCTGCGTTATGTTGTCATTACATGCACTTTCTAGGAAATATATCGTTATGTTGATGATTATGTCATCCAAGGTCACAAATACATGTTAACAATAAGTATTTAACAGTTCTGTGTCATAGATGATGTGGAAGTATTGCACTCCTCCATATCCTAGGTGGCTCCTCACAAAGACATGTCTCTAAAGCGTCCCAACAGGAAGCAAGCTTTCAGCCTGTCATTTAAGCCTGTCAACACTGTGCTGCAAGGACCTTACCATGTGAGTCAGAAGCACCTGTATGCAAGTGTTCAGCAGACGTGTTTTTCTTTGCTTGACCTCTGCATGTAG
The DNA here is from genome assembly GCA_002335675.1 of Chlamydomonas eustigma. Lineage (NCBI taxonomy): Eukaryota > Viridiplantae > Chlorophyta > Chlorophyceae > Chlamydomonadales > Chlamydomonadaceae > Chlamydomonas > Chlamydomonas eustigma. The sequence continues at coordinate 743,985 of BEGY01000016.1, forward strand.
CAGTAAACATGGATGTAAGATGCATCCCAGTAGGCTGGTTGGGACTGGAGGGGTAGACTCAAGGCAGGGGGCGTCTGTATGACTAGGCAGTCCCAAGTGGACAGAGCGTCCATTCTGTTCTCCATAGCTTTCAACATATAACCCTTGTCTCTTGTTGTTTTGGATTCTTTGTGCCTTATTATATAGCATTATATAGCGGGCCTACAGCAAAAAGTGTAACGTCTCGGCCAACTCAAACGACTTGCTCATTAGTGCTTTAAACTCATTTGATCCTATGCATCTCATTTTTCCATTACGTAAGGCCCTGAAATCCGAGGTGTCAAGACAGCCTCCATTGTTAGAGGCCTCGGTGTTTGGTTACGATGATGTGTACCTGAAGCTGAGACCATTTGTTGCCAAGTGGAGGAGCATCAAGAGGGAAAGGGCAGACTCTAGGGTGAGTCAGATGGCATGGTGTTTTTGAATCGCTGTTGAGGTAAGTGTGAACAGAGGTATGGCCTGCTTACATTCTTTACACAATTGCCCATTAGAATGTGGTGTGGTGTTGATGAGGTGATCCTTTAAAAGGCATGTCAAATGACAAATGATTGGCATGCTTCTCCTGTGTAACCTATCAAGCTAATCGGCCTTCTTGTCCATGTACATCATGCAGCTGTACATTGTGAGCGTTGATATTAGCCGAGCCTTTGACTCCATTGACATCCAGAGGCTGCTGAGTATTGTGGAGCCTGCAATCAAGAGCCCTTCATACTCCATGATCAAGTGAGAGGCAGATAATGTTTCATTTATCCTCAAAGTGGCTTTTGGATGAACTGGAGGTCCTTACCTCATTCTGAGGCTTAGGGTTTGGATGAACAGGAGGTCCTTACCTCATTCTGAGGCTTAGGGTTTGGATGAACAGGAGGTCCTTACCTCATTCTGAGGCTTAGGGTTTGGATGAACAGGAGGTCCTTACCTCATTCTGAGGCTTATGAATGTTAGACCTCGAGAAGGTGTTCATCTGTCTCTTTGCATACTGTGGGGCCTGCCAGTGTGAGAATCCAGCACAATGATCATCTGCCTCTCCACATGATGGGAAGCAAAACTATAATTATTGTGCTGAACTTTGTCCTGAGCAATTTTGCTAGAGCTTCTAGGGTTTAGGGTTTAAGAGCTTCTAATTAATCCCCAAGATCCCATCCACTCTATTCACAGGTATTGTGAAGTCACCCCTGCACTAGGACCTACACGTACAAGAACACGCCATCAGAGAGCAGCAGTGGTTCCAGAACAAGGTATTGGTGGCTGCAGTGCGACGCCCAGGTTCCCTGTGTGGATCAATAGTGTGGCTGGAGTAAGCAGGAGCACAGTGTATGTGGATCAGGTGTGTGAATCAATAGTGTGGCTGGAGTAAGCAGGAGCACAGTGTATGTGGATCAGGTGTGTGGATCAATAGTGTGGCTGGAGTAAGCAGGAGCACAGTGTATGTGGATCAGGTGTGTGAATCAATAGTGTGGCTGGAGTAAGCAGGAGCACAGTGTATGTGGATCAATAGTGTGGCTGGAGTAAGCAGGAGCACAGTGTATGTGGATCAGGTGTGTGAATCAATAGTGTGGACAGGACTGAAAGGCACTGTTGTGACCTGCAAAGTACAGAGCTATAGAAGCGGTTAATTTTAATTACCATAAAGATAAGTGCAGTGTTGGGATGGTGTTGGGATGGTGTGTGCATGAGCGTCCGGCCAGCCAAAATGCATATGAGACTGCAAAACTAGCTTGGCAATGCAGGGCCATGCACATGCTGCAATCAAGGTTTGAAAGATCTCTCAGGTCTTAGAATCCTGATTTACTTGAGTTCAAAGAGCGAATGTATCGGCTTTTAATTTTTGCAGGCATGCCCTAAGGCTTTTCATTTGTGCAGGCATGCCCCATGGATTTGACACAGGAAGAGGTCCTTTTCACCTTGCGTGAGCACCTGACTAAAAACATTGTTAAGATTGGCAGTCGCTGGTACTGCCAGTCCAGGGGAATACCTCAGGTTAGTATGAATACATACATATTCCACACATATATATATATATTTAGGTTCAACAGTGTGATTGTGACAGTGCAAATAGGAGAAGCAGATGAAGCTTGTTATTCATGTTGGATGCTGCGTATGCTGCTTGCTGTATGTGTGCTTGTGCTTGTGTTTATGCTATTGATTATTGTCCACTTGCAGGGTTCTATCACTTCCACACTTCTGTGTAGCCTGTACTTTGCTGACCTGGAAGCCAAGTACTTGAGGCCAGTACTGCCTAATTACAAGACTGGGGTTGATGCAGAAACTTTACTACAGCAGGCTGCTGCAGTAGAAGGTGTGTAACGCCATTTTGATCTGAATATTACAGATGGATGTAGGGACTTGCCTTTGCTTTGCATTTTCTAATGAAAGCTGAGCCACAGAAAGCATACATATAGAGGTGGGACGACAACACTTTTCTGATGGCCCTTATATTTTAAGCAATACAGAGCCATGTACATTGTTGCCCATTGTTCCTGCAAATGGTTATGAACTGCTGTATACATAATGCATTGCAGTATAGAAGCTCATTATGACCTCTTTTCCAGCTTGCTTGCTTGTGTGTGTGTGTGTGTGTGTGGTGGATCACTCCTCTGTTTGCAGTTCTGGGAATACAGCAAGTCCAAGAATGCTAACCGCAACATTCAAGCTGCTCTTGTTCCTACAATGTATATGTTATGCCACAGGAGCTATCAGCAGCAATGGTACAGCTGGCAGCTCTGGTCCTGCTCACTTAACTGCGCTAGCCATGTTACTCAGTGGGGTCACCACTACTCAGAACACAGTGCACACAACACCCTCAGAACCCCCCCACTCCGGCAATAGAGACACTCCCAACATGCCTCAGCTTGACTCGGGGATTATGGAACCAAGCAGCCTGCATCCTGGTATGCTTAGCCAGCCCTGTAGCACACCAAAAACCAACTTGAACACGTTGAGCTCCATGCCACCAACATCTACAGTCCAAGAGATGATGTATGGCTGTCATTCCGTTGCACATTGTGATGCAAATGGTACTCCTGATAATAACGTAGTCTCAAGCCCTATGGGGAGCCATTGTGGTATCATCCCTCATAACAGGATGGATGATGTTCAGGCACTTCATTCACAGCAGGAGGCAGAAGGGGGGAGTGGGCTGCTCCCTGCAGCTAGTGGACAGTCCATGAGAGGAAGAGACTTACGTCACGTAAGCCTCCTATCAGCAGGTAGTGGCCAGGACAGTATGAAATGGCACAGCAGCAGGGGTGTCAGAGGTGGCAGTGAGGGTCAGCGCAGTAGGTGTAGTGATGAAGATGTCTGGATGAGAGCTGGTGGAGTGGGGAGAGGTGTGGTTGAGGGTAGTGATACTAGGTGGAAGCTGACCAGGCATCTCCGCCATTGCCAGCAGGAGCAGGAGCAGAAAGCTTTGACCATCTTGGCTCTTGGAGCATTACAGTCACAGCCCCTTGCTTTTGAGTTTGGTGACCTTATCCAGCCGTCACAGACACCTGTAGTCACTCAAAGACCAGCCTTTGGCTGTATGTTTATGGATTCCACTCAAGGTGCCTGCTGCGATGTGGAGCTGTCACTGACAGTTAGGGACAGTCAGGATGTAGGTCGGGATGCTGCACTCACCTTGCCAGCAGATCAGTCGGCTGAGAAGGATTCAATTGCCAACAGCTTGCAAGACGGGACATCAAGTTGGCCCTTTGAGATGTGTGACATCGTTGAGAAGAGAAAACATATTGAGGAGCAGGAGATCATTGAGAAGAGAGGAACATCTCCATCATTTTATGGCTCCACACTTCCTATGGGCTCCACACTTCCTAAGGGCTCCACACATCCTATGGGCCAGGCTCCCCTTGTAGCTTCAAGTGTCGGCTCTATCCCAAATAATGAACTCTTGGCCCTCCTGGCTGGCCCAGTAGAACCAGGTGTATGTCAGCAAGCTTTAGAAGATGCCGCTAAGGGAGAAGGATACGTGATGCAGCCACGACTTGTACAGCATGAGGGTACTATGCCACTCACACAGTCAGTGTTTGTTGACCCAATTACCTTCCCACTACCAACACAGGCTTTGGATGCTGATCCAGTCACCTTCCCACTACCAACACAGGCTTTGGATGCTGAAGGAAGCTTCATGCAGTATTCTGCTTACAGGGTCACAAACAGCATCATGCAACCAACTCAATTATTGCAGGTAGGTCTTGAGGACGGAGCTGTTCAGAAGATGGACATGGAATTAGCCCAGCCCTCACCAAGAGTATCCATGCTTCAGTTTGAAGGAGATCAAGAGGAGGATAGGGAGCTCATGCATCCCACTCAACAGCTGCCTGACGTTCCAATGCCTGGTCCCTGTGAGGTTCAGGATGAGTCATGCCAATGTAGCTCACCCCTTGTGTCTACACAGCCTATTGATGAAGTTGATATGAGTCAGCAGCCTTATATGGCAACCACAGACACACAAGAGATTGTAGCGGCAGAAGGGGTGACAGCAAGAGACGTGTGCCTGATGTCCATACTTCATGAGGACAATCCAGCTCAATCCACACCTCTACTGCTGGAGTCTGTGGAGAATCCTGGGTCACTGCACTCACATCGTCCATTCCTGACCCCTTATGGATCAGGTGGGAGAGGCATGTTAATAGCTCCAGAGGATGTTCAGCAGGTGGAGGTGCTGCATCATGTTGGCTTACAGCCCCCAGCTGCTGGTAACATGGAAGTGTTGCAGCAGCAGGGAATTCGTTCAGCTCATGCTCTAGGAGCAGGAACAGAATCTGGTGTCCCCCCCAGTAATCAGAGAAAAATCATGTTAGGGAGTGGTGGGCAGGTAGTGGACAAGGAGGCCAAGCGATGTCTGGCGTCTCTGTGGTCAGGGAGAGGGGTTGGGGTTGTACATGAAATGAGAAAAGGTAAAAGTATGGGTGCTGACTCAAGCAGACGGATCCTCATGAGTACCAACAATGCTACTGCCCTCAGAATTGGGAGGTCGCTTGCTTCTGAACCCGGAGTAGATCAGGCAACAAGGCAAGGGGCTTCTGAAGCTGGAGTAGATCAGGCAGCAATGCAGAGGGTACCTTCTCTTTTGCTGCCGCATCCATCATCATTGTCACTGCCGCCATGTCAACATAGCTCTGCAGAAAGTGTGATGATGAGGCTTGTGGATGACTTCCTGTTTGTTACTACCAGCAGAGCTGCTGCTGAGGTGGTTGTGAGCAGGGTGCACACAGGGTTCCCTGAGTGAGTTGAGGTGGTTGTGAGCAGGGTATACACACAGGGTTCCCTGAGTGAGTTGAGGTGGTTGTGAGCAGGGTATACACACAGGGTTCCCTGAGTGAGTGACCTCTTCTAGGTGATAAAAGCCAAATGCTTGAGACAGAATCTTGGTTTCATTGCTGTCCTGAGCCCGATGCAAATGCTTCTGCAGTAACGAATGTGGTTGTGTAGTAGGTAACTGAGACGTGTGTGAGCATGGATATGGTATATGTTGCTGACTTCTGTGTGACCTTCTGTGACCTCATGTGATGATACCTCAGGTATGGCTGCTCCATCAACCCCCTCAAGACAAAGTTGAACTTTGATATGGAGCTTGAGCGCCCTTTGGCTGATTGTGCCTCAGATGGCCAACTGAATGGCCAACTGAATGGGAACAGGAATCCAAGGGATACTGGAAGGATTCTCCACCTTAAAAGCAACACTTGGCAAGATGGGCATGGTTCACACTTCATACGCTGGTGTGGGCTGCTCCTCAACGCAGAGACCCTAGAGGTATTGCGTGTCTACATACATTCCATAACGTTAATAGGAGCACAATGTTGTCTCTATGCACCTGTCCATGGGTGAGATAACAGGAACTATCTTATCTCTATGTGCATGGCCATGGGTGACTTAATATCAAGCCTTGGTTGAGACGAGTATCACTGAAATAAAGTGTAACATCATCTACTACAGCTCTAGATTCTTGCAGCCTCAACCACTGATGCAGCACTGAATTGATGTGAAACCTCATATACTGCCCTAAACCCTAAACCTTATATACTGCCCGAAACCCTAAACCTTATATACTGCCCTAAACCCTAAACCTCATATACTATAACCTAGGTTCAAGCGGACTACACCCGCTACTGCAACACACATGTATCTACCTCCCTATGTGTGCCACTCTCACACAAGCCGGGTCAGCAGCTAGTCTTGAAGCTGGCTCAATACATGAGACCCAAGTGCCACGCTCTCCTGTTGGACAACGGAATCAATGGGAGCCTTGTGGTTCGACTCAACATTTTCCAGGTTAGGGTTCACTTGAGGGTAGAAGTGTAATGCTGTGTGATGCACACTGAGGCAATGTGTTTGTCAGAGGCAATTGCTGTTAGAGTTCACTTGAGGGTAGAAGTGTAATGCTGTGTGATGCACACTGAGGCGATGTGTTTGTCAGAGGCGACGGCTGTTAGGGCTGCGTTTGCTTGAAGCATTGCTTTACTTGACCTCATGATTTCTTGTGAAGAGGACAATCTGGTTTAAGGGGTGCAGATGGCACTCCCCCGATGGCCTAGACAACTTATCCACCCCCACCTAGTGCTTGTCTGAAATGCATAAAGCGTCTACAGTTCCGAGTTGCTTGTATACCACTATAACCCCACCTGCTTACGTACCTCGTAACACCCTCCTGCAGGCATTTGTACTCTCAGCCATGAAGCTGCACTGTTACTTGCAAAGCCTGAAGCTGCTGAATCCTCCAAGCAATAGGGGTGCTACAAGGAAAGCCTCCAAAAGCCATGAGGCAAGGCACATTCTTGTAGCTGTGCAGTCAGCTATCAGCTACTTACATTCACTTGTCAAGGCTAGGACCCAGGCGGCCTCACAACGTGGCACTTTGGAATGCAGGTGAAGACCCAACAAAATGCTGTCATCATGTTCTTGAATGGGTTTAAGCCAGGATTCTGGCAAGCTTGAAAGTAGTCCATGCTGGCATAATGCTGTTGTACAGTACCATCATCTGATATCATCCCATTATACATTGGCTGTTTCAGGTGTGCTGTGTCTCTGGCAGAGATACGATGGCTGGGCCTTGTTGCCTTCTATCGTGTCCTTCGTCGCAAACAGTCAGCCTATCAAGAGGTGCTGTCAGAGTTGAAGGTATGTAAGGTCGTCGAGTCTCAACAGACTAGAGGATGACAAGAAGTGCAATGCAGGCTGTAGTCAAGTCAATCATGAACTCAGTAATTCTCTTTTGTCTGTTGTTGTCAGGAAGATGTTTGTGGAAGGTGTAGAGAACTCTCTGCTGCTGCGCATTAGACTGACTTATGATTTGAATATTCGTAGACACAGTTGGGGATGCCTTGCTACTGCAAAAGGGCCTTCTTAGAACGATTGTGGCCTGCTGTTAGCGCTGACAGGAACACAGTGTTTGAAACGATGAAGTACTGAGGAGCTTCCAACTATAATCAGCTTCTGTTAATTGCATGATAGGACAGATGACTAATGAGCTGCAATATCTCGACTAGTAGGTTGGCGTGGTTGGACCAACGATGACACAGCATACCAGCCGTACAGATGTAGAAAGTTAGGCAAGTTAGGTTAACGTGTTGAAGAAACATGTTTTGTCAACTTCAATGCTTTGACAACATGCACTTTTAAATGAAGATGCACATAGGAGAACCATAGATCAATTAAGAATAGAGATAATGCGACTGAATAATGGAGACTTCTTCCCTCTGAGTACTCAAGAGCCTTGGAGCCAAGTACGCGGAAAATTTTGAAGTGAATGATCTGTCAGCACCTAATTAGTGCCACGTGACCACTTTCTAGAGACAAGGCAGCAATGATAGCTTCACCTCCCTGATGGGAATCTGACAGATCCTTTATGACTGACAGCGAAGTGATGGCATGATGCAAGTCCTCACTCTGCCCAGACCTGAGCTGCCAAGCTGGGTACAGACCATCCACAGAGGGCAGCATCCTTTGTCCACCTACATGAGGACCAGAGGCAGAAGCATACGACACATCCCACATCTGTACTGCCCCTGTCTCGCTGCCAGCAATACACAATCCTGCATCTCCTAGGCAGCATCTCAGAGGTCCTGAGCTGGTGGCTGCCCTGGCCAGGCAGGAGCCTCCCATCCTCATATCCAACAGTGACAAGTATCCATCTGCAGTAGCTACAGCAACATACAGGCCCGAGGAGGATACATCTAATGAGACCCCTCCTACATAGTCATCAGCAATCTTGGATGTCCAAGAGGCAGACCTGGACCTGCTGCGCACATCCCAAGCCTGGACCACACCTTCTTCTGTCCCCTGTACAACACAGTCCACGCAACCTTAAGGGAAATATGAAAGTAAGCAGTTTCTACTGCTTGGTTACAGATATAACAGATATGGTTAGGAAGTGCCTCTCCAGCTTGCAAGGAAACTCTTGAAGCCTTGTTGCTGTTTGGTGGAGGCCTGTTGCAACAGCCACACCATTTTACGAGTGATCATACTCCTAAAAAGTACAAGGTGAGTAATAAGTAGCGCAAGACTGAAAGCGGCCTCTAATCCTAGATAAGTTAATCATAGCTCTCATGTAATGCAGAGAGAACTACTTGAGCCTCACAGTTAGAATGTGTCCTGATCCCATCACATGCAGCGGAGACCCTACAGCCACCGCCCAAACCCCACTCTCAAACTCCCTCAGCTCTACAGAAGGGTGGCAGAGGCCACTGAGCCAAGGCAACCGCCCCTCTGAGGTGTCCCAGATCTGCCATATATTGGAAGGGACGAAGGGAGAGAGGGAGTTAAGACTGAACCACAAATACAATAGCCTCAGGTGGGTCAGAGTATTCACTTCAGAAGGGCGGAGTGAAGATCCTCCCTTGAGAAGTAAATATGAAGAGTGAAGATGTAGGAGAAAGGAAACAGAGAGAAATCATGTTTCTAATTAGGTCAAAAAAAGACCTTACATAGGGACATCAGAATCATAGGAGAGATTTCAGCATCAACAACAAGCCCTCTACAATGATCAAGATGATGACTCAAGCTTCGCAAGCCTACTGAAATGGTATGAAGTCGATGAGCGCTCGACACCCCTCATTCAGCATTCTGACAGCTGAGCCAAAGGACCCAAGTTGTAGAGCGCTTTAAAGCCATGAGGTGTATCAAGACTTGCTCAAAGGGCCAGAACTGTCCTCACAAAGTAGACACTTTCTGTCCTTAAAAAGATTTTATGCCAGCCTCAGAGTGGCACACTCACCTTGACTGAACAGTCCCAAGAGGATGTCAACACATGCTGCTCTCCAATGCCTGGTGCCATGGCTAGGCAGCATGTTGAATCATTATGGGCTTGCCAGCTCCCTAACAACCTGCCCTGGTCAACTGAATATAAGTGCACCTGATAATGAGCAGCGCACTGTCATGACGTAAGTATCCACAACACATGTTGTCAATAATAGTCACATATGCAGCGCACTGTCATGACGTAAGTATTCTCAACACATGTTGTCAATATTAGTCACATATGCAGCGCACTGTCATGACGTAAGTATCCACAACACATGTTGTCAATAACAGTCACATATGCAGCGCAACACTCTTGCCCTTCAAATTCCACATGCATGTTGTATGATATGGAGATATACGGTGGGCATAGCCACTATATCCTTTTATCATATGAGGCAATGCAGCCAAAGGACAGCATGTGTTTGTTGCAACCATTTCTGGTTTTCCTAACAGGAAGACTTTGGAATAAGTTCATTAAGATCTTGGAGATGTCTCATTCTCTCAAGACACAAGGCAACATAAATAGATGATTTTCAAAGACAAGTAATAAGTATCAGGGCATTCTCACTCTATAAATGAATCTGCATCAGCACCTATTATTGCGTCTCTACTGAAAAGCGCAATTAGTGTACCAACGGACTTCAAGCTATCACCAACGGACTTCAAGCTATCACCAACGGACTTCAAGCTATCATCAACGGACTTCAAGCTATCACCAACGGACTTCAAGCTATCACCAACGGACTTCAAGCTATCACCAACGGACTTCAAGCTATCACCAACGGACTTCAAGCTATCACCAACGGACTTCAAGCTATCACCAACGGACTTCAAGCTATCACCAACGGACTTCAAGCTATCACCAACGGACTTCAAGCTATCAATCTGTCTAAAATGTTGTGTGACTGATCAGTAGTTACACCCACCAAACCAGTGTGGGCGCCCACAAATAGAAGGGGGTGTGACTGCTTTGTGGCTGAGGGTGCAGTACTCTGGCAAGCCATGCACATTAGGTCACCATCTAGATGAACAGACCTGGAGAATTGTAGCTAATTATGCACAGCTCATATGAGAGAGTCACATTTAAATATTGGGTATCTCTAAAATTTTCTCTAATGCATATCATGGCACTTAGCTGAAGGAGAGGGGCTCAAATTTGACCTACCTGATTGACTTGAACTTGCTGCTTTCTGACAGCACGCGCAGCAGGCCACCTTCTCCAACGCAGTACACAAAGGTTTCCCACTCTGATGGAGACGGCTGCCTCTGATCAGTAGCCCCTCCATCCTCAAAGCTTGTGTTTCGTTGATGAGAGCTGCTAGGCAGCTGGCTGATCACTGCTGCACACACAGCCTGCCCACTGACGCTGACAGGGACAAGCGTGGCCATCATGGCCTCATTTGGCTGCGAAGCAGCAGAAACTTGGTGGAGCCTGGATGGCAGTCCACGCCCCCAGCACCTGCTGCTGTCCATCGCTTGGAGCTGAGAAGGGGAGTCTCCAAAGGCTGTATCTGTAGCTGAGGTTACAGAAGCTACTGATGTGGAAGGAACGCTCATGGATAAAGCATGGTCTTTCTGCGGAAATATTGATGGCCCTTCCTGGACCTGCATGGCAATTTATTACAGCATCAACAATATGCAGCATTAATTATTAGTCTACTAACTCAGTGCGATCTCTGAGCAGCATTAATTATTAGTCTACTAACTCAGTGCGATCTCTGAGCAGCATTAATTATTAGTCTACTAACTCAGTGCGATCTCTGAGCAGCATTAATTATTAGTCTACTAACTCAATGCGATCTCTGAGCAGCATCTCAGGTCTGTAGAACAACAACCTAGCATTCATTCAGTTGTTATACAAACAACAAAACACAGTCTACAAAATTTCAAATCGAACGAGAGGTTGGCACCAAGGTGGCACCACACTTTAAACCTTCTATCATAGATGAATAGTGGGACATGTACACTAAACCCACTAAACCCACAGTGTTTGAGGAATGCAAAGCTGGAGTGCCTGCAAGATTTGTGTCCTTCAGCACAATTCCCGACATCCCCAACATGCTAGCAGCGCTGTCCTGCTGGGAAAACAATGTTCCACTCTCCCCTGGGCTTACAAGCACGCATGAGGCAGCAGGGCAGGCACTAATATTCTTTTCCTGCTCTCCTGAACCTGCAGTTGTAGCTGACATCCTCTCCTCCAGTGCTGGTGCAGGTGGTATAGCTGACATCCTCTCCTCCAGTGCTGGTGCAGGTGGTGTAGCTGACATCCTCTCCTCCAGTGCTGGTGCAGGTGGTGTAGCTGACATCCTCTCCTCCAGTGCTGGTGCAGGTGGTATAGCTGACATCCTCTCCTCCAGTGCTGGTGCAGGTGGTGTAGCTGACATCCTCTCCTCCAGTGCTGGTGCAGGTGGTATAGCTGACATCCTCTCCTCCAGTGCTGGTGCAGGTGGTATAGCTGATGCCGTCTCCTCAGGTGCTGCTGCAGCCAGCAGTGTGTTCAGGAGCGCTAGTGCCAGGCTCCTACCTCCACCTCCACCCTGATCTACCCCACTCTCTCCAGCTGCTGCAGATGGCTTAGGGTATGGGGATGACGCAGCAGGGGAGGGCGCCTTGTACAATGAACTGCTGGAAGAACTACCAGGGGCTAGTTGCGAGGGGAGGGCGTCATGCGAGGTGGGAAGATAATGCAGAGGGCTGGGAGTGGCAGGAATGACCAGTCTAGGGGGATGAGGGTACTTGAATAACTGCTTCGGAGTCTGTAATCAGAGGCAAAAAAGTTGGACATTCCTGATGAAGTGTAAGCTTACTTGAGGGGCTGGGGTATGATGTCAGAAATGGAACATGAAATTTCTTCTACCAAATGCTTTTTGTAACACACAAGGTACATGCTCAAAACTGCTCGTGTCCTCCTTTATCATGGAGGATTGTACCTCAATGTTGTTGAGAATTGCAACTTCATATGTTGCAAATCAATCTTTTGAATCTTAAGAACACTGAACACACTTCTTTCACGTCCTCTTTCCTTCTGTCGCGAAGGAAAAAGGACGAGAAAGAGATTCCACATTTCAACACACACATCACAGCATGAACAACACAGGATCCACTCATATCCTGCACATCACCATGACCCCCAGCCTCCAATCAAGTAGATCAGCAGAACTCACCTGCCCAAACTCGTTAATCTGTGTCTCAAAGGCTTTGACCTCCAATTCATCCTTTACTGTTTGCAGATCTACCGCGCCTTCATAAGTCAAGTGGTAGAAGACGTTGTCCGCCTCGACTGCATTGGAATGCAGAGAGCCAATTAACAGTTGGATACATTACCAAATATTGCTAACAACCTGGCATGTAGACTGTAGCCCTTGCTAACAATCTGGTATGTAGACTACAGCCCTTGCTAACAATCTGGTATGTAGACTGTAGCCCTTGCTACCAACCTGGTATGTAGACTGTAGCCCTTGCTAACAATCTGGTATGTAGACTGTAGTCCTTGCTAACAACCTGGTATATAGACTGTAGCCCTTGCTAACAACCTGGCATGTAGACTGTAGCCCTTGCTAACAACCTGGTATGTAGACTGTAGCCCTTGCTAACAATCTGGTATGTAGACTCTAGTCCTTGCTAACAATCTGGTATGTAGACTGTAGCCCTTGCTAACAACCTGGTATGTAGACTGTAGCCCTTGCTAACAATCTGGTATGTAGACTCTAGTCCTTGCTAACAATCTGGTATGTAGACTGTAGCCCATGCCAAGTGCTTCTGTGTTAGCATTACAAGATTTCAAGTCCTGGCTTCAGTGATTCACCTGCTGCTTGCCCCCTCTGTTTGTAGCCGAAGACAAGGTCCACCCAGCTATGTAGATGAGATGATACGTAGTTGCTCTCCAATGCGGCGCGGTGCATGGCCAGGAACACAGCAGGAGAGGGCTGTGTGTTGTGTACAGGGTCCAGGCAGGCCCAGGGTGGAAGTACCACATCCTCCACTGCCTCCCCGTTTTGACGCACTCCAAGAGGTAATCCCAAGAGGTTAAGCAAGAAGTCTGGGTCTTGAGGAATAAAGAATTCTGGGATCAACTCCTACAAGTGACAAAAGGAGTAGACGTGTTAGGCGCAATCTCTAAAACCTTGGGGAAATGGTTCAGGTACTAGACAGCAGGACATAGGTAGGATCATTGCTTTTGTCAGCTCAGATTGCCTCAGCTGTGGCCAAGGAAGTTGGATAATTAGGTTCAAGAGAGGAGTAAAATCGTGGCTCAGACCTTGACATCTGTGGTACTTGTGTTCACACTTTCCCAGGCCTCTTGAATTGATGAAAACAGCCTGTCTGGAGCATCAAAACGTCCATTCTGGAGCTTCAACATATGTGCTGGCGCCGCTCTCAGCAACCAAAACATGACGTACCTTAAGGCCAAGGAAGGTGCTTTTTGTGACAAAAGGTTTGCAGAAATCTAATCAGATGCAATTTTTCTGATATGCACAGACAAGATCACTGCGTGCAACAATAATGTGATTACAAGGAATCATACCAAACAAGGTGCACTCTGAAAGGTCGATCGCATAAGATGTGTCATCTCTAAGCATATCATTATCTCCCTCTCAAAACTCACCCTGGTGTTGAGTAATGTGTACCGTACATGAAGGCAGGTACTGCTGAGTCATCAAACTGGTCACACATCATGTCCTTGTACCTAAGAGTGGAATGAGTGCATGCTTATGGGTGTACATGTTATGAGGCCAACGACCATCCTGCTGTTTAGCTGCAGACCAGGTAAGCCATGCTAGTCAGCCTATGTTGCAAAGAAAGCAACACTGAAAATTTAAAAACCTCGGCATGTCAGCACATTGCAATGCTTTAAGTATGGAGGACTTGCCTCTTTCTGAAATCTGCCAGCCTGTCAGGGTTCAGAGCCCCTACAGGTTTAGACAAGTCTCTATAGTTCCCAGCATCCTCCAAGTTTAAGACCTGCAGGTAGTCCATAAGCCATGAAGCACATCTCAATGAAGAAGGGCCTTGTGCGCCATTTTAAGTAAGTTATGTTTGCTGAAGCCTCTACTGAAAGGCTCCCAATTTCTTCTCACCTGTCCCGTGTAATTGCGTAGCACCCATGGATAAACTGGCCACTGACAAAGATCATTGAAGGATCGCCCTGCTCAAGGCAATTCATCATGTCATAGACTCCATGAGTGAGAAACTCTTGAGTAGGTGATTCTTTTAATGGCCAAGGGAGCTCTCAAGCAGATCACATCTAAGCATGCAGGTGGAATGATCCAAGGTGATTGGGGACATACATTGCTGGCTTCAACAGAAAATGCTTGGGATGATGGATATAAATACAAACTGTCAGCAGGACACTAGCTCTTAAAGTGAGGGCATTTGGGTCTGCCTTCCTCTACATTTTTGCTTTAAGGTCAAATTTCAAATTTGAAGGCGATCGGAGCTGTACACACCTGCCGCCAGATTCAAGTACAGCAGGTAGTCAAAGTTGGACACCTTCCCATGTTGCCACGCTGCAGTGACCCTGAAAGAACATCAGCAGTCACTTGGTGCTGCCTCTCAGGATGTAGAGCCAGGAATACAGGCATCGTCTCTCTGGGTGCAGAGCCATACAAGACTCTGACCAGAGAGTTGCCTTCAGGTTTCCAAGGCACTTCATTTTAAATCAAAGTTAACAGGCAACAAGTTATGCACTGGGAATGCGATAGACACCCCAAACCAGCAAAACACCTCACCTCCGGAGCCAGTCACTCTCAGCCTCTAGTAAAAGTCCCCGGGCCTGTAGCATGAGCTTCTGCTGGAGACTTCCCCTTTCTGCCCCTGATGCATTCCCAAATGAAGGCTGTGATGTGATGGCGATCAACACTGCCTCTCGGTCCTGCTCAGACCTGGGATCGCCGGGATACAATTGCAACTCTTTGGAGGGTATCATTCGATACGAAGCACCTTAAGGCATCTCAGCACTGGGAAAAAGTACCTTCCTCTAAGACCACAATTCAAAGCCACACAGGAAGCAGTAACTCCACACGAAGCCTTCCACAAATTCAATTTACTGAATTTGGAGTAAGTTAAGCATGTCTTGCCTTGGGATGTTAGCTTTCAATTCTGGATATTAATAAGAGCACTTACGTCTCTTGAAACAGGATCACTGCAGCCCTGCCTAGTGGTGGACCCTTCCATAGTAAGTCAATTTATTCTCAGTTTTCAAGATTGACTTATTTGATTTGGGAGCTAAACCATACCTAAAACCATACCTAAATGCAAAGAAAGCACTTGGCTGGTCCCAGACAGGCCCATGGGTACTTATTCCGGAAGAGGTTGCTGATGACGGGGACCTTGCTGCAGCAGCTGCAATTGTTGTTGTTGTGAGATGTATGAAGAAAATCTCTAAGCCAACAGGTTGCAGGGAGCTGCGTTGTCTTGCCACTGCTGCAATAGCGGACAAAGGATGAGAACGTACAGGTGATCCACCTGCAGGTTTGAAATTATGAAGACGCGTTCAAAAAGATTTAATGCTCCTTATCGAGCAAAACTCATGTATGAGATGTAAATAAAATGATTCAGTCTGTGTCCTACTGGACTTGCACCAGTCAGGAAGTCCAGCTAAAACGACTTGCAACCACATGCACATTGAATCTTCCTAAGGTGAGGAAGAGGGCTGACTCGTCTAATGGAGATGCAATTATATTCAAAATTCATAATTCATAAGATGCAATTCTTTAAATTCCTCTTCTCTTCACCTTTAAATTCATTCTTATCAATACCTGTCAGATTATGCAGTGGTTGGAAGTACACACGGAGGTCACTGACCACCAGTCGACCTCTCTCCCGTGTCAAGGGTGTCAGTTGGACCGCTGGACCACGCCAACACATGCGCTCATCAAATTCCACCAGTCGGCTGGGGTCAAAACTAACGGACTCCTCTCGTGATGAGACAACATCCTGTGGGCCAAGACATGGCAACCAGGGGTCATTAGTATGAAACCCTGAGAATTCAATTTGTCCAGCATTTCCTGGATTGATCATGGCCAGACTTCACATAAACACATGATTACAGTCATAGCACATCAGATGCAATGGAGGATATCTAATCAAAAGGAAAAATGTTACCTCCTCAATTGTCTTACAGAAATTCATATGACCCTCAATTTTGGGAATCTGCTCAAGAAAAATCTTGAAAATGCATTTGTTCAAGTGTAGGTTTGTCTCTCTGTCAGTTTACTTACCTCTAGGGCTTTCAGCATATCAAGCTTAGGGAGCTTGTTGACTCTTAGGAGATCCTGAAGTGATTTATTAAGCAGGAACTCAACATTGTAACAGATCCTGAAGTGATTTATTAAGCAGGAACTCAACATTGTAACAGATTCTATGATTTAGACAGGAACTCAACATTGTAACAGATTCTATGATTTAGGCAGGAACTCAACATTGTAACAGATTCTGTGATTTAGGCAGGAACTCAACATTGTAACAGATTCTATGATTTAGGCAGGAACTCAACATTGTAACAGATTCTATGATTTAGGCAGGAACTCAACATTGTAACAGATTCTGTGATTTAGAATGAGATATGAAATAAAGCATGAACAATGAATTCAAGGATTAAAAGAATCAGGCAGAAATTGTGTGTTAATAAGGAACATTGTCATTGACAGCATTTCTGTGGGCTACCAGGTAACACCTCCATGCGGGCATGCACTCTGTACACAAGGTCTTCCTGACCTTGACAAGAACCAGCAGGTGCTCCAATGTTGCATATGACAAGGTAAAGATCCAGGTGACAGCAGGCCCCTTTTCATACGTATACGGCACCTGTTTGCGACCATGAGCAGGTTACAGGTCATCATTCAATTTCAGTTTACAACAATGAAATTTATCTAAATTCAAAACAGGAATTCCTTCTCACTTACCTCCTCCAAGTTTGCCTTCATTTTTGTGCATGCAGTTGCGGTTACAAACATAGCGCTGCGATTTTCATCATTCGACTTCTCTCCTACTGTACTGACAAATCTGTAAGGAATCCTGTGAGCAATGCAAATCTGTAAGGAATCCTGTGAGCAATGCAAATCAAATGAGTCTCTCACAAACAGGATGGTAAAGAGAAAGGAGGCAAAGTATTGAACTCGACGAAATGTACTTCCCAAAAGCAACATGAGGAAGTCTCCTTCCGTTGTTGGTACTTCTTGGCAAATTAAGAGAGTGAAGCTTCACCTGACTATTGGGATGCGGACATCATCAGGCTCAAAAAATAGAGACCTTGAAGCAATCCGGATTCTTCCTTGTAACCTTGGTAGGCCTTGCCAGTTCCCAGGGATTGATGTTGGCCATGTGCATTCTCCCACCCAGTCTTGCAGGTAGTCTTCTTCCTATCAGTATTGAACATTGACTAATGAAATAGAACACAATCATTTCAACTGAATTTCAAACTGTAATATCAAACCTCTTCCAACAGAAGTAGTGTGAAGCGCTTGGCATTACGCTGCCTTCTGAACATTCTTTGGCCTGTACAGTTGAAGGAGCAATTAGAAAGAATGGATTGAGCCATAAGCATACAATTGGGTCCATGATTGCTATGATAATTTAGGATGGTTGGATGAACCCTGAAGCGGCAGTAGGCAGAAGGGATCTGCTAGGAAAATTTACCTACACTTGGATCTTGCAGGAAGTTGTTCTTTTTCTTGAACTTCTTTCAGTTTGCCTTTTTAATGCTATGTCCTTGCGTTTCAATGACGGGCTCGTCCGAGGCAGGGTTATTCTGAGGGAGGCTAGTCTGCAATTGAGGGATTTGTGCTTGGTATTGCTCCCCAATCCGCGGCTTGTGTCGTTCTCCGATGCCTAAAATAATGGAGGAGATCGGCCGAGCTAGTTTTTTGCCTCGAGGTGGTTCTGCACCTTCCTCGTCAGAGTCGATATCGATGAAAAGACATTGAGTATTAGGGTGATTGGTAGAAGTGTCAATGTTATTTACTCCTTGTCCTCCAAATGACCTTCTTTTAGAGGTTTTGGTAGAAACGGTGGTTGGTGAGATGATCGATGCCTGAAAGTCGTTGCTGATAGGTAATGATGTGGACATCGATGTGGTAAACTAACATTAATCATGCGATGTTTCCAGAGCTGTCTCAAATCAACTAGCACCGGAACCAAGGGCCACTTTTCATACCAGAGTGCTTCACATAATATTTCATTACGTTTTAGACAATTTCTTACGATTTCTTTCAACGGTGAGGCAGAATTCTTCTGTCCTCTACGTCAAGCTACTTTTATTATTATTATTATTATTACATCAAGCATGCTAATATCACACAGACCTACCGTAGCTGAATAAGCACCTATGTACCTAAGCACCTACCTATCAAGCTTACCCAAATCCAATAGTGTAAAACTTTCAAAGATCTCTTGCATTATATGCGATCACAATATGGTTAAATTTGCTCTTCAATGAGTCAGGAAACATGGGTAGTCGTTGCCAGTATGTTTGCAAGTCCATTCAAGCTGTCTCTTCAGCATACACGAAAATTTCTCTGAGCGGGCTTTTGTTGCATCTTCCTATAATGCAATACCTTGAGAGCTTGTCAAGCATAGATGAAAGGGATAGACCTTATAACCCGAGCTTCACCATTTTTTGACATTTGAACCAGTTGGACTTGTTGAATGGCTACAGTCTACATAAGCACTAGTTATTATGTTAAGTCTGCTTTTTTGGTGGGCATGCCTTCATGTCACAACTACAGTGTCTGGGCCTATGCAATACAAAGGTTCACACATAGTCTTAGGATTAATCCCTGATATGTATTTAACAAACTGCACATGCTTCAATGTTTAAGGCCCTACATTAAAAAGTTACTTCAGGTAGTACGAGATGCAAAGGCATTGATTTTGTTCTCGTCATTGTTATCTCCAGGATGTTTATTCACACCACCACCTCAGACCTACTGGATAGGATCTACTCGTTTCTGTATGCTTTCCTTCAATCTTCGGCCCTGTTTGAATCTTGCTGCCTTTTGCACCTTTCCTGACATTGTTGATGACGTGTACTTCATATTTGGTGATGCAAGTAATCATGGTGCTTGTTATTCAAAAAATCCCAATTTGTTCGTACTGTAGACTCTCTGGAATGATGGCAGTACATCAAATCCACCTTGGCAACCTGAGCACTTCTTACAAAGTGCAGACAACAGTTGGGACTTTCTGAAAGACCACCAATGACTTCATATTTGATAGGTAATAAGTATTGCTGTGGGTGCAGCGCACATAGTGTTGTGAAGCTGCTCATTATGGACAGGTTAGTCTCAGCTACCATGTGAGCAACTTTATGCTTCTGTATCTCTTTCATAAGATTTCTAGTATGCCGCACACTGCCGTGCTGAAATTGTTCATATAACATGGATGATGCGCTTACTGAGCCCAAAGAGATGAGGAGGTCGCATACAAGATCAGTAAATATTGTCTCAGGAAACTTGAGGGTAAAGACATTCATGCACAGCTGGTACTTATAAGGATTAATGATAGTTGAGATTCTGATGACCTACAGCCGACTGACTTGGAATTATCTACTTTGAGAGAGGATGCCTCCTTGTACTGTGCCATGGAGGCAATCAGACTTTACCTAAAACTTTGCAATAAGATTGTTGAAAAAATAACATTGCACAAATCGTAATTATTTTCTTTACAAATTGATCAAATGATTGGCTCCTTACTTGCAGGCAAATCCATCAAAACAAAACTATCGCAGCCAGCACGTATCTAGAAAATGGTACGCTATTGCTCTTAATGGACAAGCATAACGTTAATTTTAATCGTTGGAACAGAATCATGACGAGTCCATTGTTTTAGTCACTTGGATTAAGGGAAGCCAGTCTGTCATGTTTAAGCCAGTGAGCGAGCAGGAGAATATCTCCGTACAAGCCAGCCTGGACATGTCATCAAAACATGAGGCTTGACTGCAGAATTCCACTGGAGAGTCTCTCAAACGACTCAGAATACATGATTTCTCAGACTATTGTGTATGATTCAAAATAATATTTTGGGCAATTTTTTTTAACTTTTTCACCTTTTTGACGAAATGGAATTTATAAGCCAAGTTTATGTGATGATGCTTGCGAATTGAGAAAAGAAAATGGACGCCCATAAAGTGAGATACCACAATGGTGTAAAGTGAAAAGTGCACATATGTTCAGATGTATACAGGGCTCAGACTTTGTCTTATCTTCTTATTCAGACAAGGAAGCCATATACCATAACAAAAGCACGAGAGAAGTGGACAGAGGACGAACATGCGCTTTTTTTGGAGGCCTTACGAATTCACGGGAGAGCTTGGCGCAAAATAGAAGGTAATTGCGTTCAACTTTTTTCCAAGTTTCAATGACCCCCTCTGATAAATTATGCTCGTGTAGAATTTATCGGGACTAAAACAGCCGTCCAAATACGAAGTCATGCACAGAAATTCTTTGACAAAGTAGAGCGTCAAAAAGATGCTGGTGAAGTTGCCGAAGAAGAAGGTGTGCATTTTCATTTACTGATTTATCTGCAGTTACTTTTGTGTTCAAACTCACGTCTAACCTCCCTCCTGCAGGAAACATAGATATCCCCCCCCCTAGACCAAAGCGGAAACCGTCACGCCCTTATCCTCGAAACAAGGAAGAGGAAACAAGTGGGAATGAGGAGGGGACGGTCAGTGAAAACTATGTCCTGATTGGAACAGGCGTAGATGCTGCAAATCAGGGTTACCAAAAGACGATGGGTTCCATGGGTCCTCCACCTCCTATTCAAAAGGGAGCTACAACAACCACATGCGCGCCAGCTGGAGAGGTCAATGAGGCCACTGTTGCTGCAGTTGCAGCTGCGGCCTCCGCTGCTGCAGCTGCTGCAGCAGCAGCTGTGGTAGCAGCAGCAGGGCAACAAGTGCAAATTTACTTGCAGGTGCTTATAAGGTTGACATTATCATCATATGTCAGGATATGCAATCTGATGCTCTAGTATCATTTCAAGTCTGAGTTACTGGAATGCTCACTGTCTTGGAGCATAAAAAAAACCGGCTTTGAAGAATTGATCTGCCTTTGCTCAATTTTCAAGCTTTTGTCATCATTATCCACTCAGAATCATCCACCAGCGGGCTTCCCTTTCTTCGGCTTACCCCCCTCCATGCTGTCACAACTGACTTTCAACAGCCAGCTGAACATACCTGCAGATGTAAGTAGCGACCCCTGCCACGGATTCTATCGGCGCATCATAGGGGGCTCTTCATTTTTCAATCTTGTCTTGTCCTTTCCTTTAAGAGTGCGTTCCTTTTTCCTATTTCAGGCACACGTGAAATTAGATCTTTATCGCGGTGCAACACAGCAGGGCAGCCAACAGGATGCTGGCGTTCAATCATTGAACGAGGCAGTACAGAATCAATCGCTGTATCAGATGAAGGCTATGGAAGGAGCAGTCAATGCGAGTACAGAAGTATTCACTCCTAGAGAAACTGTATCCCTGAGTGTGACTTCAAGAAGCAGTCAATCTGTGCTTGCAATTAGTAATTTTCTGCCCATAACGCCCCATTACGTCATTTTACCTCCCATAGGCACGTCAAGTTGTTTGTCTTCGACACAAACACATATGGTGTAGAGCTAGTTGTGATCACATTTTTTGCATATGGATATTCAGCATAGTTGGCTAAATAAATTTGTGTGGCTTAAACTGTCAAACCTTACTGAAGGATGTCTGTGTCTTAAACCTTACTGAGAAGGATGTCTGTGTCTTAAACCTTACTGAGAAGGATGTCTGTGTCTTAAACCTTACTGAGAAGGATGTCTGTGTCTTAAACCTTACTGAGAAGGATGTCTGTGTCTTCATGTTTAGTTATTGGGAGCACTGACAGAGGCTACTGCCACCACTACTGGAGCTCACTTGACTGACAGCGGTGAGACAGCAGGGACCCAGGGCACTACTGGGGATGGTGACAGCGCTTGCTCTAGAGAGACTGACCAGCACAAGAATGCACCCAGCAGGGAGCAAGATGGCAGCGAGGATCGTGAAGCACATGTAGAGGACGAGGAGAGGGTGCAAGCAGTACATCACTCTAATGATCCTGGCAACAGGATGATGATGATGATGAGCAGTGAACAGCTCTTGGCAGCTTACATGAATTCAATGCTGACAGACCAGCCTGCAGGAGTACTCGTGCAAATGATGTACAACCGCAGGCAGAACGTCTCCAGAGAACATCATCGGACCTCTAAAGCAAGCAACACACAACAGGTAAGTGCCAAATGGCACCTCATGAGCCTGCAACATCTGTGATTGCATGTTTCAGTGTGCTCTGCGCTCCTTGACTTGAAAGAAGCATATCAAGATGCATACTGTGCAACAGTATAGATTATCCTCAGATGCGTCCTGTTCCTGGACTTACTCAAGCCCTCTGTTATACAGGCGTTTGGTCTTCCAGCCTTCCAGCCTACCTCTGACAGCATGGCTCATACATGGGAGAGCTTAAGAGGGACTCTTCAACGTAGGCAGTACTCAACTGAGGGTGGAGATGTAGGATCAGGGAGACAGCGGCGCCGTCATGATGATGCCAACAAGAAAATGAACTCCGAGGTGATATGACAGCAGTGCTCAACGTTACAATCAAAATTTCACAATATACAAACTTAGGGCCTCAGTCACACTAGCTAATTAAAGCCCTCAAGTAGTTTATTATATATATATATGCTATATATATAATATATAGCATATTATATATATAGCATATGCTATTATATATATATAGCATATTATGCATGTGCTATATATATAAAATGTATAGCACATGCATACATTTTATATGCATGTGCTATAATTGGCAGAAAAAGTGGCATTCCAAAATTGGCAAAATTTGTATGAAAACATTAGAGAGTTACAACTCTGCAGCAGATATTAGCTCATGTAGGAGGAATGTAGAATGCCCTCCATGCCTTATCCAACGAATGCTATGCAGCAGGCTGTTCAGAAGGATGGCAATGCAGCTGCTTGCAATGTAGAGAGTGGTGTCAGTGGCAGAGCCGCCAGAAAGTCCTCTATAAACAGAGACAATATGAAGGTATATATGACTGAATTTGAATGCCTCGAATCAATTAAGACCTTTTTAAACTTTAAGAACATCGTTGTTATTTCTGCATACATTCATGTGTGTACTTAAAAGAGAGGGAAGTCGTATTCTCTTGTTTCCTGCATTTCCATAGGATGAAAGTAAGAAGGACAATGATAGTAACACAACGCCATCCTCAGAGGAGGACACAAATGGGAGTAATGGCATTGGGACTGGGAAGGCAACTGCCAGTGGTGTTACTAGGTAAAAGATTATTGAGAAGATTTTGATGACATGGGCTGTTTTTGCTTGTTCTCCTTACATTCTTTGTATCCTAGTCCCCTGCATGAATGCAGCTGTATTCACAAACACTCAAGGCAATGCATTGATGACTTTCTCAGGGAGGCTCAAGGATCTAATCCCACAAATGGTTCCAATGGCAATGGCTCCAATTCAAATGAAAACAGAAGCTCAGGCAATGAGGACTGTGCAGATGATCAGGCCACTGGTGCAGTGAATGGCAACGGTTCCTCTGGGAATGGCAATGGATCCTCAGGGGACAGGTCAGGAAATGGAAATGGATCCTCAGGGGACAGGTCAGGAAATGGAAATGGATCCTCAGGGGACAGGTCAGGAAATGGAAATGGATCCTCTGGAGATGGAAATGGATGCTCGGGCAATAATGCCGCACGAGGTCATGCCAGGTCTGATGAAGACCATGGCAATGGAACTGGCTCCAGGAATGGTTCTGGCGATGGGAATGGTAGCAATGAGTGTGAAGATGCCGGGGAACTCCACAAGTCTGATGGTGGCATGATGCGTCCAGACTCAGGTCAGTCCCTATGAGGAGGGTCCTGGCCTGAAACAATACATTACGATGCGTCTTGTTGAGCCAGATGTCAAATCTCTTTGTTTACTTATGATTAAATTTATTTAAATTACTATTTTTTTTGTAAACATTTTTATGTGGATAGCGGTGGGAGATGGGGTTGCACACACAAGACATGATGGGTCGGTGTTTGCACGGCATTATCCTAAAGCAGGTACGATCATAGCAGAATTCTTGTTGCCTTAGGTCTGCCTTATATTACTTTGAGAGTGTGTTTCTACAATGGCCTTGTCATGCTATTGATTTGTTGATTAAACATGCCAATTTCCTGTCGCCACAAAGGCCGTGGACTATCAATCATGTGATTTTTTTTATAGGCTATCAATGCAGCATTCCCAGTGAGTGGCATAAGCAAGAATACAGAGCAATGTTTGCCTCCACTCCACACAAGAAACGTCATGGCTGGCCTGACTCTAATGGTGCTGATGGAAGTACAAGGCAGAGCCGACCCAGCACTGCAGATGCACTTTTGGATGGCAGTACAAGTTCCAGACGCTCTGATGGTGGCCGCGCAATGGTACAAGCAGAACGTGGGAGGCATCAGCAGCAGTTGCATCAGCAGGTAGGATCAGAGCATGTTGCAGTGCTAGGTTCATGCATGAAAATGATCTCCTCAAAAGCATTCATCCGGCTAAGATGAGCAAGGCTATGTAGTACCCTCAGTTTCATTATCTTGGTGCAAAGTGCCCTCATTTATTACTTACACTCTTCATGCAGGTACTCCAACAGTTACAAATCCTGGGATGTGCGCATCATGTGCATCCTCTCCACCACAGCCTGCCCACATCACCAGTCCAGGACAGAAGTTCACATGCACACCTTGGAGAGGGAACGAACAATGCTTTGAGTGAGTTGTTGTCAGGGATACTGTGCAACGATCCTGTTGCTGACATTGAAATCCTAGTGCTGGAAAGAAAAAACCTGCTTTTGAATCTTATCTAAGTCTTGACAGTTGCTCATCAGGGCGCTCAACCAATGGATTTTGGAAGTTCTAGATGTTAATTGCCAAGCTATTGCCTCTTCGTTCCTTATCAGGTGCTGCAAGCTTGGGCATGATGTTGACTGCGCTCCAAGAGGATTTGCCTTCAACATCATATCGAATGCATCAATCGCTGCCGTTCATGCACATGCCAGATCATCAACATGTCCTGTCCTCACACACACTTCCCCAGGTCAGATCAAATAGAATCTGTAACCCATTTTGTGTGTATACGCTGATGCTACATCAGCATGGGCATGCGCAAAATACGGCCTGCGTTTGTTTATATATGTTTAACATTATAAATACATCACATCAAAAAAGATATGTGGGATCCGTGAGAGAAGGCTACTTCTCAAAGATTAATCATGTACTTTGTTATGAAACTGAAAGGGATTCTTCAATGACAGGTCATGGTCATTAAAAGATTCTCCTGATGCACTTTCAGGTGATTGTAACAGACGCATCACTCCTGACCAGCAACATGTCTAGGAATCCCTCCAGTGTTCCCACTGGTCTAGAGGCCCTGCTTCTGACAGAGATGCAGGCAGCTCTGACACAGCGGCATCAACACGCCCTTGCAGCTCAACTGTCTATCTCTACCTATGGTCAACATATACCATCACCACTCCATAATCCACCTACAAGTCACCCTAACCAGCTTCAGAACGACCTCTCTGGCCAAGCCCTTTCCTTTTCGGGCCTCAACATGCTCATACCTGGAATGACGCCTGTGCCATCACTGTCAATGGCCCCTTTAGAATCCCTTAGATCAGGCGCAGGTACTGATGGTATCCCTCCCCATCTTTTTGAGCGGTCACGATGTGCTACTACGCAAGATGCAAGTGCACGGACTATGCATCGGACCACCTCTGCTCTTCTTGCTGCTGTGGCTCTAGAGGAGCAGGAGGTAGGGAGTGAGGAAGATGCTGCAGCAGCTTTGACAGCCTTGGCTAAAGATTATGGTGGGGCATTAGGAGTGGAGCGGAGTGGGCATGGTGTAAAACGAGGCTGCAACTCACCTTCCAGGGAAGTTTCACCTGGACCTGCTCTAAAACGACATTGAAGGAAATTGCTGCTTCCTGTACTACTGAAAGGACCAAATTCTTACGCTTATTGTATGTTCTCTTAATAATCTGCTTTCTGTTGATTAAGTTGCTGATGTAAGTATGTAGGACAGACCATCTTGGCCAATCAAATAGAGTTTTCTCCGTATGGGGATTTTTGTATTATCGTTTGTCAGGCGTTATGGTAGTCCTAAATGGACATGTTTAATCCCACTTGTTCTGAAATTGAACAAGCTGCCACAGAAGATTTTTGAACTGTTTTTCCATTATGGAAGGAGGCCTAAGAAAGCCTAAGATCTTGGATACAGGAGCTTGCGTTCTCATTGTAAGACTGTTGTCTGGTGTTCAGCTGTAAGGTGCAGACAGTGTAGCACTCATCAATTCTGGTGCTGAAGAATTATTTGTTGTTGTTTTGGCTGCGTATGTGTTGTGATTACTCCACTACCTATTTCTTACTGGGCCTACTAAGTAGTAAGGAGTACATTGCTTAAAGTTATTTGCCTTATCTCATCTCTCTTTTGAAGTTCCAGACGCTGACTTCTGTGGAGATGTGGCCACTACTGGAACATGATGAATTGTAGTGTATGCTGATACTTGAATAGCTTTTATTTTTAAAACAATATGAACAAGTTTATAACTTAGGAGCAGTACTGCAGAAAGATGATATGAGAGACAGCTTGATTAGAACCCGTGGTATTATAGATAATGGACCTCATCAGCTGTATTAATACGTAGGATGGAAAAGCATCATCCAACACATGATGGGCATTTTCCCATTGGGTGTCTGAACTTCATAAACTGAGTCACAACAAGTCCCTTTGAATTCCTGAAAGCTTATTTCCAATGATTCAGTTGAAATTCTACCCTGTATAAGATAACTCCATTGTAAACAGTGAGGATATTTAACTGTTTCAAGAAAATTCAACATGTATGAACACTTAACATTTTTGAAAGCCTTGATACAAACTGAAGGAGTAAAGAAGGAGACCTCTGAACTAGCAAAATAAAGCTGTAGTGAAGACCTCTTCCAAACATTGAATGCATGCATCTCCACAACCTTCAACACATTCCCTGCTTCTCAAACTTCTGCACCCTGAAGACACCATTCATGGTATTGCTGTTGCCACATGCTGTAGCTCCGTAGCCAGGAGCTGTACTGCTCATGAAAGTTTTGTACATCACTAGTTGGACTGTAGGTATGCTGTAGATAAAGGCCACACCCTGCGCAGTACTGAAGGCGTCCCCTACATTGTGGGCAGGAGTAGGGCATAGAGCTATCAAGCACATCAGGGCCATGTGTACGCTTTCCACCACTGTCACTATCAATATTACACTGCTCCTGGGAGTCCTTCATGCTGGTGGGTACACAAGATGGTGGAAACAGAGTAGGCTCAGATTGGGTGTGATGGTCTTGAGTGGATTGATCCGGATGAGGATGAGGATTTGGAAGACCCTCATGAGGACGGGGTGGATCATGAGGGTTACTGAGGTGTAGAGAACGGTGGTGACTGTCATGATGGTGATTGAGTTTAGAAACTGTGTGGAAATGAGAAGGAAAGGGTAGGTGTGAACGAGGGACTGTGAAGGAGAAGAAATCAGCTGAGTGCAGGTGTGACGGAGGGGGGAAGTGTGGATGTGGGTGATGTGGCGGAGGAGGAAAGTGTTGGTGTGTTTGGTGTGATGGAGGGGGAAAGTGTTGGGGTGGATGATGTGGTGGAGGGGGAGGGTGTGGGTGTGGGTTATGTTGCGGAGGAGAAAAGAAAGGGTGTGGATGTTCATGCGGTCTGTGGTGATGATGAAGAGGGGCTGAGCAACATTGAGGTAGAAATGGAGAAGGAGAGTGATGGGCGCCATGATCCTGAGGAATCTGGATGGGTGTGGGGGGGGAAAAGTGTGACTGGCCTGGATGTGGATAATGGTTGGGATGACGGAGGGCAGGGTGGGAGTGATAATGTGCTGATGTAGCGTTTTGGCTTAGAGGCGGTGGATTATCACCATACTGTTGAGGCTGTTGGCATGGATGGGATAAAGGTTGCTGAGGTTTGAGATTGAGGTTGGCAGACATGCTTGCCTCCCCACCTCCTGCACCTGGGTCCCCAACTTCTGTACAACTGCCCACAGGTAGATTGGAGAAACCAGTCCACTCTTCTGCTGTTGCATTTACAGAGATATGCCCCAAGGAGCTATTTGGAGAGGAATATGCATGGGGTTGAACTTCCAGTTTGCTGATGAGATCCACCGCATGATCTTCAAGATCCTCAGAGTCAGGAAGATCAAAATCACCTGCCTCATCTTCATCTTCTCCTACAGCAGCTCTGCTACGAAAATCAAACCCCTCGTCAGCGTTAGCACACGACACTACTGCCCCTTGCCACACATGCCCCCTCCCTCTGCTGCTCTGCTCTGCTGACTCATGACCATCCAGCACATCCAAACTCAAATGCTCCTCACACTCACCGCTTTGTTGCACTGCCTCAACAGTATTCCCATCATTTACAGCTGCTGCTACATGATGTACTGCACCAAAGTTGTCCCCATGCTGTACAACTGCTGCTCCTAGGGCACTGCCACTGCCAGTCTCCTGATACCTCATTCTATCAACAGGCGGTACAGCAAGGGCATCACCAGTTGACTGCTGACTCCTTAAGTAATCATAGTAAGCTTGTTCATACTTCAATCTCACATTGTGTGGAGCATCATTCATGTTCATTGGTCCACTGTCATCATGGGCATGAGGTATGAGGGAGTCCTGATTGCTATATCCATACAGTTGCGCATAGTAGGCAGCCCATTCCTGGCTGTACACAGGGTCGTACTGCCAGCCGTACGAAGGTACATAAAACCACCCAGAGCTGTCACTGCAAGCAGTTGCAAAAGAGACACCTTCAAACCAAATGTAGCAGCGCCTGACTTGAAGGCTTTTTGCAGCTGTAATACAATCACGACAGTATTTAACAAGATTCATAGAACACTCCAAAGCTCACTACATTATGATGAGTGAAAAATGAGAGATGATGCAGAAACTGATAACTGACGAGTTTTTGCTCAGGTACCTGCTTGAGATAGCAAGGAGAGTCAGCGAGAAGCAAAACATGTAAGGAATGGAGCAAAACGCCTTGATTCAATTCCGGTAAAGAAGGCTTCAAAAATGCCCTCACTTTTTTCCCTTGAGAGATTTCGAGTCATAGTCTCTAGAAGCGTGCTCTGAAGCAGCTGCCTGCTGCTGCTGCTTGGGCTTAAGGGACGGGGGAGGGGGGACCTCCTCAGAACCCTGCACTCTGGTTATCTCCTTGAGCTTCTGCAGAGCCTCTTTCTCGCACTCAGTCTGCACCTCTTCAAAGGAGTACAGGTCTGGAGGGATGACAGCGGGCAGCGGCTCCGCAATGCCTGCATGCACACGTTTGATGTCAGGGGATTGGGGAATGTTCCAGCTTGGACGTAAGAGTGTGCAGCCCATGAACAGTTATGAAAATGTAGGGAGCAGGGCCTAGCATACAGAGCTGGAACGTAGAGGGCATGCACTAGGACAAAGCAATAATGAATGTGAATCATGCGATGTCACATCAAACGCTTCACATCACTGGATAAAACATGCATCAATTCCACGTTATGTACTCCTTCACCCTTCAAATACCAATAAGACTTCATCAAAGCTTCTGTACAAGGAAGCGAGTTGTGACCGCTTAAGGGCACACACACCTGCTTGAGCCTCCTCCAAATATCCCTTAAGGCCTTGAAGCTCTGGATCTGTGACATAGTTCACACATATCCCAAGAGACCCAAACCTCCCTGTGCGTCCCACCCTGCCACAAGCAAGCAACAACAAATGACGCAACAATCACCGACATGTTTTCTCCATCATCCATTCACATGTATTGTAATTCACTCAGCAGCTCATGATACTCCTTTGCCTTTGAAATCAGAAGTTGCAAATTTTTAACAATCACTTTTCGCATACCCCTCCCCCCACCTCACGCGTACACGCACCTGTGAACATATGTTGCTGAGTCACGAGGCAAGTCAAGATTTGCAACCACATTCACACGGTCCAGATCAACACCTCGGGCCATGACGTCTGTTGATACAATAACCTGTGCAATCAAGGGCACATGGACATGAGAATGCAATCAAGGGCACATGGAAATGAGAATGCAGATTCTACCTCAGAGGTGCCCTGCTTCAATAGAGATTTGAAAACACGGATTCCAATTATCAGCTATCCTTGCTTACTATCACACACCCTGAGCTTGAAACCCCTTACAATCACACACTCTGAGCTTGAAGCCCCTTACTATCACACACCCTGAGCTTGAAACCCCTTACAATCACACACTCTGAGCTTGAAGCCCCTTACTGTCACACACCCTGAGCTTGAAACCCCTTACTATCACACACTCTGAGCTTGAAGCCCCTTACTGTCACACACCCTGAGCTTGAAACCCCTTACTATCACACACCCTGAGCTTGAAACCCCTTACTATCACACACTCTGAGCTTGAAGCCCCTTACTGTCACACACCCTGAGCTTGAAACCCCTTACTATCACACACTCTGAGCTTGAAGCCCCTTACTGTCACACACCCTTAGCTTGAAGCCCCTTACAGCCTCCATGGCCTCCATCCTCTCCACCTGTGGTCGGTCCCCTGACAAATATGCAGCAGGAAAGCCTTCAGATGTAAGCTTCCCAGCTAGCCACTCGGCCTGAGGCTTCCTGTTGAGGAATACAGCCGCCTGTACATCAAACACAGAGAGCGGAGTGAATATAGAGGAGTGAAGCATCCTCAGGTTTAGTGGTGATGAATCAGAGGGAGAGCAGTGAATGCAGTAAAAAAAACAACATAGCACAGTTCCAGTTTTTAGGAACAGGTATTGATGAAAGCAATTTGAAGTCTGCAAGTCTTAATGTAGGGATTGACAAAGCACAGAGCATGCAGCAGGACAGAGTGGCCTGCCAATGTAGGTAGGCTCTTACCGGATGGGATGGAATGGCAAGAAGCATGCAGCTGGACAGTGAAGAATGACCTGACAATTGAGTAGATCCTTACCTGGTGGAAAGACAAGCTGCCTAGCAGCTGCAGCAGCGCAGCAACTTTCTCACTGAAGACTTCATCCACATCTTTGTTTATGATTTCTGAATGCCCTTCTGAAGCTGATAAACATTGGTGTACAGGACTACTGTTCGTCTGACCCACTAGAACATAGAATTGTCGTACACCCTCTAGCGAGGTGGATTCAGAGCACAGCATGACATGTTGTGGACGTTTCATGAGCGGCTCCAAGTCAGCTAGCAGCTCTGGGGTGTAGGTTGCAGAGAAAGCAAGCACCTTCGAGGAACAGAATATCCAGTTGTATCCAGCTGACAAGTATCAGAATTGTAACTCTGTGTCTGCACTTATACACAGGCGATGACAAAAACGTTTGCAGACCAAGTTCTTGAAAGCAATGCTAGCGCTAAGGGATAGCAATAATACCTCATATCCGTACCTGCTTCTTCTTCGGAAGCTGATCATACACCCATGTTACATCTGAGTAGAAGGCATCAGACAATAAGGTGTCAGCTTCATCTAGGACTAGCATTGAGAGGGAGCGTGCAGGTAGACTGCCGGCCTGCAACAGTGCACACACACGACCTGGAGTGCCGACCACAATGTGCACCAGCCTGCAGGTGAAAGAATTGAAGAGAAAAAATATGTCAGGAAAAAACACTCAGCACAGGGCCTAGTCAAAACTAACCAAATTAAGATGAAGGCCAATGTCTTTTTTCAAAAAACAAACAAAGGTGCAGTGCTTACACACCTCCTCAAACGCTTCTCATCTGATAGCATGTTCAGCCCTCCCACAAACACAGCACTTCCTGGTCTCATTGCCTCCGGAAGGCCTCCAGCTATCTTTTGAATCACCTAGGAATGGACAAGCCTTTGGCTACAGCTCGCGCTTGCTCATATTAGGTCAACAAGAACACGCAGATTATTGTGTGCCAACCCACAATTGTGGCAAATGCCAACAACAGATCTTACCTACCTCCTACTCCAAAAATAAAAATGTATATCAAGCATTAAAACTCAGCTTTGCAAATTGAATAAACAACATGTTGTACGCAGAGTAACGCAGGAGTCCCTGCCTGCCCCTCTTTCTTATCTGTCAATCAGCATGATAAAACAGATGCATATTAATTCAGAGTTAAAATGTCCTCAAGGAGTCTTTGATAACTACACTCAAACCTGTTCACTCTGGATGGCAATCTCGCGCGTAGGCGCCAAGATCAGAGCCTGAAGGCATTGATACAGTGGATGTGAATACGAGGCATGTGCTAAGATCTCGGATGCCCTTAGATTCATTTATACAGACATACTTTGTTGATCCATAAAACCTGATGTTAGCAGTTTTTTAGTTGACAGCAGCATTCTGATATTCTGAGAGCAAGAATACAACACATTAGCCTGAAAATGATAGATGTCAGGGTTCAGCTCCTTAATCAATGAGACAGTGTTAGGGTTCAGATCCTTAATCAATGAGACAGTGTTAGGGTCCAGCTCCTTAATCAATGAGACAGTGTTAGGGTTCAGCTCCTTAATCAATGAGACAGTGTTAGGGTTCAGATCCTTAATCAATGAGACAGTGTTAGGGTTCAGAACCTTAATCAATGAGACAGTGTTAGGGTCCAGCTCCTTAATCAATGAGACAGTGTTAGGGTTCAGCTCCTTAATCAATGAGACAGTGTTAGGGTTCAGATCCTTAATCAATGAGACAGTGTTAGCACTAGCACCGACCTGTGGTGACTTTGTATCCAGCTTTAATCGCTCTAGGCAGATGATTGCAAAGGTTATGGTCTTTCCAGTACCTGACTTGGCTTGCACGATCAAGTCAGCACCCATGCGACCAAGAGGAATGGAGGCCTGAGCACAGACATAGATTTTGAAGTACTAAAATGTTCATGTAACAATTACAAGTATATGTCTTCTCTTTTGAACATTTGTTCATGTAAGCACTTAGAACTCATATTGCTGCAATAAACCAGTTGGCATGTTGGAATGAAGGACCGACTTGTTGCACAGGGGAAGGGCTCTGATATCCAGCAGCCGTCAAACTTTGAAGCAAAGGCTCTGGTACCATAAGATCTCTGAAACTGAGGCATGAGGAAGGACAGGAACTGTTCATTAACACGCTCTCGATAGGTAGTTGCACTTTTAATATTATTAAGTTTGTTGTCTTCTCTGCTACATTTATACACAACCAAAAGTATGCGCAAAACCATTAGTTCAGCTTACGACTTTGAGGAGCACAAGATATCATGTGTTCTCGCCCTCCTGCCCTGTTTCTCTTCATTCCTTGCTGGAGATGTGTCTGTAACCTCATCTAGATGCGTTGTATCCATTATATTATGTGCATTAGAGACATCCATACGCTTGGCGTCCATCAACAAGCGGCGGTCACTATGAGTGTAGCTGTAACGACGTAGCTGAGAAAGAGGAGGCCTGCAAAAGTCGATGGTCTAGTTGAAATTCATTTGAAATTGATGAGTGGAAAGAGGTTAGCATGTCAAACTTCTGAGGTTTTCTCTTCTCAATTTTGAAGTTGAACAGCTGTGCTTGCATACCTAAGGAAGGCAGCTGATGGCATTTCTGGACTTTAAATTCCATGCATGAAATATGAGCATGTAGGTAGGTACCTAGGTGATGCTTTGAGATGTAGCCTCTGACTGCAGAAAGTCACTGTAGAGAAGGCCTGCAATCAATAAGTTTTAATGTTTTTCGCGCTTTTCTTGCCTGTCTAGAGGTGATGAGTACAAATGGTCAGAGAGACTGAGCAATTTGTGTGAATTTGAAGTCCTGAAATCATTAAAACCAGCACTATGTATTTCCCTTATGAAGAGTGAGATATGCCTCTATTATATCAAAGGTTACAGATGAAACGTACGAAACCATGTGCCTGCAATGCTCGTGGATGCGCCTCTGCCTACTCACTTTACAAATGATGACTCAAGCTGCTCAAAAAAGTCCTCAGTTAAAAAAAAATGAAGGGGCGGGCTGAACATGCAATATGCTCTAACTTGAACTATGAAGGCTTGCCAACAATCGTAATGCCCTGATGTACACATTGTACTCTCATCAGGAAACATCTTCTTGCAAGAACAGAATGTCATGATGTTTTACATCTTGATGAGCACAATTTGTCTTCTTGTGACATTCATATCACTTGTCTCTTTGCATTGTCATTGATATTCATACTTGCAGGCACTGCAAATGTCAAAGCAGCACTTCTCAATGCTGGCTAGGTTTGCTCTTAGCTCCTCTCTCATCATTCTCAATTGGTTCTGGGCTCAGGTCTTGATGTATCTACAGAGTGCAGCTGTTGCAAACAAACTGAAAGCAATAAAAGAACATAACAAGCCCCCTGAAAACAGAGGCATAACGTTGTCCAGACAAGAATAAAATACCCACTTGCATCAGTTCAATATCTGTAGCTCCACGGCTATTGATCACCAGGTTTTCAAGGGCAGGTAATTGATTAGCTTAATAAAGCATTACACTACTCAGTGGACTGAATAAAAAATAAAATCTGGAAGAAAATCAAAGGATGCTAAAACATGGACATGTTTACCCGAAAGTAATTGAAGTGCTATGCTTGTCCATGAAACGATAATACTATTCAAATAGGTATAATAGAGGCTTGCTCATTCTACAATTAGCACTCCAATGACTGGTTTTCTTACAAGGTGTCTTGCAACTCTTTACTCTTGGCACCGATGCTAATATTGCCTGCTGTCTTCATGATCATACAGAACATCAACAAAAAGATAATCTATCCGGTGCTGAGCTCTTAACACAAAATAGTCCTGCTGATGTTGCAAAAACCATTCCCTCTAGCAGCCACTTTAGAAAAGGCATTTGTTTCTTTGTTCCTTCAATACCTTACATACTACACTTGCTACACTCATGCATCATTATGACGCCTGTAAAACATTCCACAAATTCTCTAGAATAATTTCAAGAATTTATGGGGTTGCCTTAGAACTTCAATGTATGCTTCTTCTTTTCAGACTTAAATTAGTACCTAATTGTGTAGCCCTATAACACTAGAAATTGCATTCACTGCATTCATAGTGGCTTCTTAACACTTGTCTTAGTGCTGGAGACCACCTAAACATTGGGAGTGAAATTGAGGAAATCCTTCCTCAGACCAAGTAGCATGAGCAGCACCTGGTGTATCAACACTGCTTGCATCTTCTGCCATGCGCTGATGTGGTGGTGGTAACTGGAGCTGAACCATGAGATGCTCCTGTTGCTGCTTGTACATCTCCTGGAGTTCAGCCTGGTGCGCCCAAAGCCCTGCCAGCTGCTGCTGCTGCCTCTGTAACATGACCAACACTGGGGAGGCATCTAAGCTGCTTTCTCTTTGAACTCGCCCTCTAGTTACCACGTCTGAGTTGTTGCAGTATTGAGAGGGTGATCCCACTACCTCCCGCTGTCCCAACTCCTGAGTCATCATGAGTTGGTAACCCTGCCTGACTGTAACCCTGCCTGACTGTAACCCTGCCTGACTGTAAGCGATAAAAGGTGTGCATTATTCCTTGCCTGCTTATTACACAATGGGTCAGGGAGTTGATTTAAACTGTTGCAGGCCCCAGGAGCACCAGCAGGGCGCCGCTTTCCACCACAGGCAAAACCTTCTCCACTGCCCCTGCCTGGTAGTGAGCTGCTGGAAGAGTGGGTAGGCGATGAGGCAGCACCTGCAGGGGATGAGGCAGTACCTGCAGGCGATGAGGCAGTACCTGCAGGCGATGAGGCAGTACCTGCAGGCGATGAGGTAGAACCTGCAGGGGATGAGGCAGTACCTGCAGGGGAGTCCAGTGCCCACACTTTGTGCAGACTTGATGATCTTGGATGCTCATTTAACAAAACCCTAGACTGCTTCACCCTAGACTGCTTCACCCCAGCCCTTCCTAGCACATTACTGTGGTGAGACCAGAGATGGGCCTTGCACCAAATTTTGAAATTTCTGTTAAGTGACATTGTGTTGAAGTCTGCACCCTCCTAACAGGGCTATCCTGTAGGGGAGAGGATGTAGGCTTGAGGCTGACACTCCCTGATAGGCTTTTGGTCTCATCCTCTGTTTCTGGCAATGGAGAAACAGAGGGTGAGACCAAAAGTCCACCCTTCTCCTGGGAAGACACAATGTCTGATTCCAGATCTTCAGGCAGGGCCGGAGCAAGATCCAGAGAGACTGGATAGCTAGGCCTACATTTTCCTGCTTGACTTGCAACCTGGTGCAACCTGGATTCCTACCCTCAACCCTCCCCTTAGCCCCAACTCCTCCCACAGTCAGCAAGTTGTACTCTACTACACTACTTCTCTGTCAGGGTTTAGTAGAATGCCCTAGGATCTGAGCTGCCTACTGAAGCTACCTTAATGGGTGCCTTGGGAGGTCCCAGGTTCGCCTTATCAACTACCTTGCTGGATACATGAAAGCCACTCCCTACAGCTGGAGAGGAGCTTTGTGAGCCTGTCTTGAGCAAGGTATGAAGGTGTCTTGAGCAAGGTATGAAGGTGCTGAGAATTGGGAGCTCCCTGGTCTGTCTGCTTGTCAGGGGAATGTGATGATGATATTAGAGGAACAGGGGCGCCGGGCTGAAGAGGAGACATGGCAAGCTGCTGCCGTTCATATCGTAGAAGGGAAGCCTCATAGCATGATCGCACAGCCAGAGCTGCAAGGTTTGGGGAGCTGCATTGAGGTAGCTGCAGAGAAGCTGCAATGGTATCCCAGCCATGAGGGTCTTGGCAGATGGACATGTACCCTCCTTTTGAGCGAACCTGAACATTGAAGAATGGTCATCAAGATAGTGTTTGCTTGCCACAACACGCTATATGTATGCTGGACAGGCATGAAATTACAATGCCCATTATGAGCCCATTTTCATCTCATTTCAGTTTAAAGTTTGTGCGACTTTGCTCACCAGATCTAACATATTCTTTGGATTAATGGACTTGCCCAAGACATTCAGCAACAGAGAAGGCTCTAGAGATGGCTCTGATGTATCAACAACACATGAAATCCCGTCCAAGTAGTCAGAGAGTGACCGCATAGACATTTCATTTACTTTGAAAGGGACCGCATTCTGTGAAGCAGGAGGTCATCACAATCTCAATAACCTTGAACAGGAATACTGCGATTGTAAAATGTAAAAGGGACTTTAGGACCGCTCGCCTTTTTCGTTACAGCACTTATCATCTGCGCGTTGATTACGTCTGCTATATCGTCCTCCCTCGCTGTATTTGCAACAATTGATAGGAGATCAGAGCGAATGCTGACTCCGTGGGCCTGCAGCCGTTCTCCAACGGGTTTGTTGTCCCAAATCTCCCCCAGCGCACAAACACGCAAACTTAGTCTCCATTTCTTCGTCTGAGATCTACCTCAGAATCTGTGAGTAAATATAGGTCAATTTTGTTAATAGATATCAGAGACATACTTGCGTACATAGTAGTTGATTGTATATGTACCTCTCAAACTCTATTGGTGTAAGTTCTTGGCCATCTGCTAATACTACCGTATCCTTAGATATTACTAGCGTGTCTTTACACCCTCCACATTGCACAGCGATCGAGGTGGGTAGGGCTCCTCGAGTACGTTTACTTTTAGAAGGCATCAATGAAAAATGTGCATTCGCATGTAAGTAATGAGCAAATCTTAAGGCTCGTATGACACTGAGTGCCCTTCACTTAAATACTGAATTTTAGAAATTGAGAAGACGCATTTCTATGGATTCCTCATGCAGTATTTTATCAAGTGATGTAAAAAGTTTAAGAATCCCTCTTCGAACAACCTTAGGCAACCCATGGCATGTATCAAAACCCTGATGGCGTGATGTCAAAAAATCGATTTAATTTTGTATGGTTGCAGAATTGTAAACAGTGATTATCGCTACCTTTTAACTTCTTATAGCTCAATTGGATTAGCCTGCATCCCCAGATGGAGAATCACGACGATATTTAGTATATCCAGCGTAGTCTTGGAGCACTGTTATGAAATTTCGGCAGGCAGCTTGCACGCAATTGTGAATACAGGCTTAAAAATTGTTTTCTCTAGATAGCAACTAATGACGTATCACTACCTACAAAAACATTTCTCTTTGAGACTGTTCTTATTGAAATTTGGAGTAGTGGCTGAACATTCTCAAAATTTACCTAGCAAATCTAGGTGACAACATTCTGTCTCAGTCCTAAGAACAATTTGCCAGAGTGGGGAGAGACATGCTCAGCCCCTCTGCAGCCAAGGCCGGTCTTGCTCATGGAAAATGTCCTGTCTCTGAAACAATGGTGCAGCTCTGGGCTCCTGAGCTCCTCTGACTGCTTCCGTCATCAGCGCACGCTCTGCTTGCCTCTGCTTCAGCATTGCCATGGTAGCCAGCCTACCACCTCGCTCGCCGGGTACATCTGCTGAGTTCAGTGTGGTAGTTGTGGTCATGGTGGACTCAAACTTCATCTTCTGTTCATGTTTTTCCTTGGCCTGCAAGAGTACAGAGACTTCAGTCAGTCCATACAATTATTCTTTCAGGTACAGCGGCACAAACTGTTGTTTGTCTGCTTTTTGGATACTACTGAAATCTTCTCTGGATGCTGACATTGAATAAGTACCTCATGATAGCGTGATTTGACACGCTTTTTAACGTACCCTTTCCCTGTGGATCTGTCTCTTTTCTATATCATCCTTCTGGAACCCTATAAAGCTGGGGTCGCTCTTCCGCATGTAGGTTAAGTCTGAAGGGGTGTGCTGGCTACACCCTTCCATTGCATAGGTGATGTGGCGGGTATCCGGATGTTTCAAGTGAGCAAACCTGATTGGAGGCCAGGGAGTTCTCTTTTTATTTAATGGACAAGATTGGATGACACATCATCCCACCAAGGGGTATGGATAGTACAACAGGCATAACTTTGGGGATCTTTTCATGGTTTGAAAAGTATGTGAAGGTGAGAGTATTAGATCATTCACAGTGAGTCCTGACCCACAGCACCTGTGTCATTTAGGGCTTCTTTGTGGTTGTATCCTTCTCTACAAGTGTACTTACGAAATGCCGAATGGCGGCTGCGTGATGGCTCCATGGAAAAGTAGGGACTCCTTATTTATTTGGTTTGATCTGATCTTGTTTTAGCTTTGCTCACCTCATAAATCTGGAGGACGCCTGAGTCCTGGTTGACCCCTCCCTGGGCATGGTCTTGGTACCATCAGGATGATAGAGGGATGACAAGTCAATGGACTGAGACAGCTTGTAGGAGGATTGAAGTGCCGCCGCAGATGATTGATCAAACTGATCACTGAGACCATTAACAAATTCAGTACGCCTGCATGTCCAAAGGCATCTATTTTAAAGGTATCATGAGGAAGCAGAGAGCTATGCAGCATTGCATAGACATGAGCCATGTATTTATGTATTTCCACCAGTCGTATCATGAGC
This sequence comes from Chlamydomonas eustigma, assembly GCA_002335675.1. Classification (NCBI taxonomy): domain Eukaryota; kingdom Viridiplantae; phylum Chlorophyta; class Chlorophyceae; order Chlamydomonadales; family Chlamydomonadaceae; genus Chlamydomonas; species Chlamydomonas eustigma. The sequence continues at coordinate 783,687 of BEGY01000016.1, forward strand.
TTGAATAACAAGGATCAAATGCGCTCAGACTCTGTGCTTGAAGTAAACTGACAGCACATGATTGCCTCTGGAGCCCATCTTTCTGATCTCTGTCCATCAGATGTATCTTCAATGAAATGAGACCACAGTACCATTCTTACTTGCCCTTATTCTTCAGGTCTCAGCTACCTCTGTTCTCATTTAACAAGACAGCATTAAGGTTCAAAAAACCTGCATGCAGCATCTGTCAAAGCCAGTAACTTGAATCCTTAATTCTCCTTAATCTCTTTTTCTAACCTGGGAAGGGACATTGTCCAAGTCCTCCCTCTTCTCAAAGAATCCATCACAGGACTGACAGCCACCTGGTGCACAACCTCACGGCTATCTATTGGCACCTCCACAGAAAGACCTGCAAAATTTTTCATGGAGGCACCTGGTGACATGCTCCCTGAAGCTGCTGAGGTAAGCTTGTTATCACCCTCATCTGTGATTGCGGAGCGGAGTGATGCTGGGGCAGTATTCATCAAGGACCTAGGAAGGGTAGGTGCCTGTTTGGGAGGAGGGCATAAGGCTCCTTGTGATTTTCAGTGTAAAGCACCTATGCACCATTCAAGTATTTGACAAAAATGTGAAACATGAACCTAATCCAAACAGACATGAAAATGTCCTAACTGCACATAATAATCATACCTTCCAAATAGGGCAATCTCCCATGCACTTGTGAGCGTAGTCTGGGTCAGCTTGCCTCTTCAGTTCAACATCAATAAGCCTCTCATGCGATGGAGATTCTTCCACCTAAAGTTCAACATCAATAAGCCTCTCATGCGATGGAGATTCTTCCTCCTAAAGTTCAACATCAATAAGCCTCTCATGCGATGGAGATTCTTCCACCTAAAGTTACAGCAGCGAGAATATGCAGATGATTCCATCCCAAATACGAAAGCAGGACCCTGGCCAATTTTCCAAACCAAATCAAGATTTCTTTCCCCTGAGATGTGCTGAATTGAACATTATTCTTTGGAACCATTACAGAATGCAGCACCAGGAGTGAATACGGCCAGAAGATTCCAAGGAGACTTACAAGGACTTTGATGAACTTGCGATAATCTATGAATCCATTACTCTCTGGGTCCACCTTCAAGAGGACTGCAGCCACGTCTTGCTTCTGGATTCCTGTGGGCATGCAAGCACTTGAAAATATGCAGCAACAACTGAGACGTTGAGGGGTCCTGTGTATGTGGCCCTTGACAACATTGTGCCCTGTTAGTTGTACAATAGAGGCAAGCAGCCACATAAGATAGTAAACACAATTTAACTGTATTTACTGAGATAAACCTACCAGGTACCAGCACGTTGCAACATTTTGTAAGGACATCTACAGAGAGACAGCCGTCCCTGTCAACATCCTCTTGCTGAAAGACGTAGTTGGCTGCATTGGCCTAGATGAGAAAGCAGACCATCACAACAAACTTTAAAAAGCAATGGACCTGTCAGGACATAAGGTCATGTGCCATCTTTCAAGATGTTCAACAATATATCAGTAACCCGAAATGTTACATCTCACCTTCTCGTACAGCCGCTTCCTCAACTTATGAAGCATAGGTTTCCTCAGTGCTTGATCAGCCACAGACGAGGATATGGAAATGGCCTCTTTGATCTCTTGGGTGGGCTCTTGAAGCTCCTAAGTATGAAGTCAAGAGTCTTGCCTTATTACCACAAGACCACAGGACCCATGTAAATCCCGTGACTCTTCTACATGCTGTGATATATCAAATTCAAGATAACCTACTTTGAAGGTCAGAAGGTAGTTTGGACATGCCGCCAATTTTCAATTCCTATTTAGACACTCACATCCTACTCATTGTACAATTAAGGACCTTTACAAAGCATCTCACAGCATGAACAGCCTAGTGTTGCTCACCCTTTTTGTACCGAGTACGTCCCCACTAGGCACAAACTTCTTGACAAACTCATCGTAGTCAATATTACCGCTTTTATCCAAGTCGGTCATCTGGAAGAGGCGTTCAACATGGTTCCGCTCAACCTGCAAAGAGCAGCTCATCTTGTTGCAATAACATATGAGGGTAATAGTTGTTCAAATGTAAAAAAAGGAGCAACAGTACGGACATTTCATCTCCAGGAGTTCTCGCATTGACCTAAGTATGTATTCCACATAACAATAGAGCAGGCTTGAACAGGAATGCAGAATATTGTGCTCACAGCGATCCCAATTTTTTCAATAGCAGATATAAACTCATCAAACTCCAGCCTCCCATTCTTGCTTGTATCCATGCGAGTGAAGAGGAGCCTCAGTCTCTCCTTGTGCTGAGTCAGCTTGTCTGCCACAAGTGCTGCGAGCATCTTATCTGCAGCCTGTCATTCACAAGGAAGGGAGGAAATCAAGAATGAAGCATGATACCCTATAGCTTACAAGTGCTGCGAGCATCTTATCTGCAGCCTGTCATTCACAAGGAAGGGAGGAAATCAAGAATGAAGTATGATACCCTGTAGCTTACAAGTGCTGCGAGCATCTTATCTGCAGCCTGTCATTCACAAGGAAGGGAGGAAATCAAGAATGAAGTATGATACCCTGTAGTTTACAAGTGCTGCGAGCATCTTATCTGCAACCTGTCATTCACAAGGAAGGGAGGAAATCAAGAATGAAGTATGATACCCTGTAGCTTACAAGTGCTGCGAGCATCTTATCTGCAGCCTGTCATTCACAAGGAAGGGAGGAAATCAAGAATGAAGTATGATACCCTGTAGCTTACAAGGATCATGCGTGGCTGATATTTCATGATAGACACTAGGGGTTCAAGGACTTTGTTTTGAATGGAGATATGATATCAGTACACGCACATGTAATGCATAGTACATGATATCAGTACACGCACATGTAGTGCATAGTACAAGATATCAGTACACGCACATGTAGTGCATAGTACAAGATATCAGTACACACACATGTAGTACATAGTACAAGATATCAGTACACATACATGTAGTACATAGTACAAGATATCAGTACACGCACATGCTGCTGGTAGCTTCCTTCTGCGTTAGACTTAATGATAGCTTGGAATCCTTGTGGCTTTCGCTCCCAATCCCAAGCCTCCAAGATGCCACTAACAGGAGCAGGAAAATGAATGAAACTCAGCTTCTTGAGGTACTGGTTTGACAGCTCTAATTGTGATGGCTATCTGGTTCAATGTCTCAGTGCATTGTAAGAGCTTGAATGAGCGTGAAGGATACATGCATTTCAATGAATCCTCAGGAATCCTATTGTGGAATATACAAGGATGAAGGATACTAACGGTTGTGCAGGGACTCTAATAAATCCTCAAATTAAAATCAAGTGCTATGTTGTGCTCCACAAAAACACTGCTACTGCATTGAACACCTACTTCCGGACCTCCCATTTCGTACATCCTAAACGCATACAAATAACAATACTGCACATTCTCATATCTCTTGGCACCTGGGATGCTGCCTCTCACCATTTCTGCTGCCAAGGCATTGCTGTGAGCAGATTATTAGTGATGCCTGATCTGGTTAGTGAGTCCATGGTCGACTCATCATTCCCTAAATGCTCCATCAGCTCAAAAGATTTCACAAAATCTCGATAGGAGATCTTGCCTTCTGCATTTGTCTCCATCTTATTGATTACCCTGACAATAATTCATGATTTGAATGTCAAACTCCATTTGTAAAAAATATATTCCTTGCAATTTTAGAGTAATGAGAGGGATGGACAGCCACATGTGTACAGATACAGTCTACAGACACATGAATGTTTCTATGAAGTTGAAAGCGGCTGAGCTAATACTGACATACCTTTCAGTCTCCTCTTCGTTTAATCCTAGCCTTAACCTTAGCATGGCAGCCTTCAGTTGCTCTAGCGAAATCATCCCAGAGTTGTTTTTGTCATAAGATCTAAATATTTTATGGACGTATGACTGCAGTGACATTGCAAACACAGTTATATATTGCACGAGCTGGGTAAATATCGGGTCAAGCATGTGGTGGCAATTATCCATAAATTGGAGGTAATTCTTGCGCCTGGTGATTGACGCACTTACAGTTTTGTAATGCACCCACAGCCTATCTTGAAGCTTTACGATTGCAGGACGATCAGCAGTTCGCCTCTCTGATATTGGTTCTCCATCCCTGTTCGAAGTGTGTTTCATCCAATTGTTCAACATGTTCGATCGAAGACTCACAAGCATTCATGATGTCACAGGATTTACTTACAATTAAGATTTAATGCAACTTCTCACCTCTCCTCATCAATTTTTACAATGCGTGAGTTCGCTATCAATGACACAGACCCTCTGCAAAGACATAGAACATGGTGAGAATCAGCAGCCATTTCAGCATCTTGAAATACTGTAAGGCTCAGCTTACAGAGGATGTACTCTTCTTTTCGTCAAGCTAGGTAGCTCACTTCCTGCTAACGATGCATCAGCTCCTTGATTGCTGCATTTATTTAGGAAGCTTCATTACATTGTGTAAAATCTACGCGACAACATTCACTTCAACACACCTGCTTCCGGTTGCATGTCTGCGACTGTTGCGTTTTCGAGGACTTTCTAAGAGGACCATCTAACCTATAAATTTGAAAGTAGAGTTTGATTTCATTGAATAGAAATTAATCGTACGGAGCAATGTAACTGAAATCCCCAAACTGAAATGGTCATCTCGGCTTATCTTGAGCACGCGTTGAAGTCCTCCTGGAGTTTCTCTTTCTGTAAATGTCTCCCTATTACTACAAGAGAGGACCTGTGGAAACAATTCGTTGTGACAGCAGACAAACTCTGGATCGCAATCTACAAGTCAGAGATGAGGTAATATCTCAAACATGAAAAGCCATGCTTACCTAGGTGACTCCTGAACCCCCCAGTCGCTTACTTCAGAAATGTTATACAGCTCATACACAGCCTACATTTGATATCAAACTGTAAGTAGGAATGAATGTGAAACACCTACATCAGGCCAACTCACTTATGTATACTTGACATTCTGTTACCTATTATGCTTGCAAGACCTGGTCTCTTCACGGTAGCTTGGTTGATCCAATAATAAACAACAAATGCACATATATGCCGTATCAACCTGTCCCTATGCCCTTACCTGAATCATGTACTTTTTGCTACTCTGGGAGATGTACAACTCTCCTTTCAAGCGGTAGATATCCTCTGAATGTTTCTCATGGTCCCATAGAAGGCTGTCCACAAACTCTTTAAACCTAGTAAGGAGACATAAAGCACTGCTTATGGCCATGCCATAATTTTTCAATAGATTCCTCTGTAGTAAAGATATGCCAAGTAAGGTGCTGAGATAAACAATATTAGGCCACAAGGCGCCATGACATGAGTCTTCACAGATATCTTTAGTTGACAGTGCCGGCCTAAGTTTCGACTCACTTCTCTAAATCCAAAGGGCGGCTACACCTTAATGTGGTGGTCTGTATGTCATTGTCATGCAAGGCATGTCCACCAGGGTGGCTGTGGCTGTGGCTGTGGTTGTGGCTGTGGTGATCTCCATGATACCCAACCTCTGCTAGGCTTAAGTGGTCACTACTTTTACGTCCCAAACTCACAGCCCTGAAATTAACATACAATATACGCAAAGTCTAAACAGCTTCTACACAATGGTTTTACCTTAATCGAATTACCCTACAGGTTCTAGGCAGCTGAGGAACAGCCTTGCAGAAATGTGTGTTAGAGCCTCCATACCCACAACTGGCAACATGCCCTGTAGCACTCACCTTCATCCATGCCCTGTAGCACTCACCTTAATCCATGCCCTGTACCCGGTCTTGCTGCTATGCCATTCAAATCTTTGCTTGGTGTATCGCTAGTAGCAGAGACTGCTGTAGGGTTGAAGCTATCTTCCTCGGTCTCAATGATTGTGTCTAAAACCACCCGGGAGTGTGCCTTGAAACTTTGCCTGAAGTTTAATGAAGAACAAGTAAGCTGTAGCATCAACAGGTGATTTAAATGATGCTGTCTGTCCGTAATGCACAGAAGAATAAATGCATCCAACTCTAGAGGAAATTGTCTCCAGAGAAAACTCTTGAACGACGGCACCTTTCTAAATAGACTATTCAGAAACTTAGATTCTTGATAGTCAGTAAACGGCAAAGAAGTTTGACTTGCAGAAGTAAGGAAAGTCTGACCTGTTGAGTATGAGGGATAAGTCCACAATGCTTTGCGTAGTATGAATAATTTCCACACTTGAATTGATGGCCCTGATGTGTGCCACTGCTTGAGTCACTGCCTCCTCTCCAGCGATGTCCATCTGCAATTCATAGTTCATATCTCAGCTACAACTCATATTGCAAATCTAAGCTACAATTCATATTGCATATCTCAGCTACAATTTGTAGTACATATCTCAGCTACAATTCATACTGCATATCTCAGCTAAAACTGTTTCAATGAAGGGCACAGTAGGCCTTTACACACCCATTTGTTGTCCTGAACTCCATCAACAAATTGCATGTCCACTTTGCGACTCATTTATGACTCAGGAACCGACACTATCACGAATTCTCACTTTGTTCAGAAGCACCACATCAGCATATGCCACTTGAACTTGAGCCTCATTGGCTATACCTTCCGGCCGCCTGTCATGCAACTGCTTTCCTATGTTCACCGCATCCACCACAGTGATGATGGAGTCAAGCTGTACACCAGCCTCCAGTTCATCATCAGTCCACAGAGCTGCTGCCACTGGACCTGGATTGGCAAGGCCTTTAAAGAAGGAGAAACATTTGAGATGACCTTTGAGGTTGAGGAAGTACTAAGGATAATGTAGGTGCCAATATGAGGGTTGTTGGGGTACCCACACATCAAGGCTGTGAAGAAGAAGTCTAAGACCTCGTGTATGAGGAAGCAGTACTTGTAATAGTGCTATGCCTTATGACTCCCATGTATGAGGAAGCAGCAGTACTTGTAATAGTGCTATGCCTCATGACTCCCATGTATGAGGAAGCAGTACTTGTAATAGTGCTATGCCTCATGACTCCCATGTATGAGGAAGCAGTACTTGTAATAGTGCTATGCCTTATGACTCCCATGTGTGAGGAAGCAGTACTTGTAATAGTGCTATGCCTAATGACTCCCATGTATGAGGAAGCAGTACTTGTAATAGTGCTATGCCTTATGACTCCCATGTATGAGGAAGCAGCAGTACTTGTAATAGTGCTATGCCTTATGACTCCCATGAACAACTCCCATCCTTGATTTTGAAGATGACAATTGCAAATCAATACTGGGATAGCCACTCTGAACTGATAATAATTCAAAAAAGAGCAGGCAAGGAAGCAGTGATTCAGTCCAGCATCCTCCTAACACCTGGGTATGGAGTAAGTTGTAATGGACATGCACGGGATCTCACTAGATGTCTTTAAAGCAATGTGTACCTGTCGTCTCAATGAGGATGTAATCAAAGTTATCCTTCTTCTGCATGAGTGCTTCTATGGCTTGTACAAACTCGCTCTTTACAGCACAACAAAGGCAGCCATTGGACAGCTCCACCCATTCTCCTAAGTTTGCTTTCTTGCCCTTTAAGCAGTTGTGTGGAATATCTTTGTACAGAATTAGTAATGCTATCAAGTTTAATTTGTAAAAAAAGCTTTCAAATATTCTGTGCTTTGAATGCAGTCTGCAAAGTACCAAGTTGGTGTCCTGACCTCAGGAGTGTGGAAATAGCAGCCCTCCACACCTTCCCCAAACTCATTCATGATGACTGCAATGCGATACCCATGGTTTTCACTGAGAATGTACCGTACCAAGGTTGTTTTACCAGCTCCGAGGAACCCTAAGATTGAACAACCAGCAAAACTTAATTGCACAGCCGCAAGGTCTCATGTGGCTGTAGTCTTTGAGGCATCATCAACTTCTTCCTCTTGACAAGGACAACATTGAGCCTTTTAAAAATAATAGATTGCCCTGTGCTAGTAATGTGAATTGGTAAAGCCACCTATACAAACCTGTGATTAGAGTTACTGGAACATTCTTTTGGGCATCTCTCTTGATATCTGGCTCCCAGGCTTCATTACCTAATTAGATTCAAAAACCTTAGTAACTTTACATGTGTTCGATATTCAAGGAACAACGGAGAACGTAGACACTCGTTTACAACTGACGACTACCTTCCAGCATGGGGACAGCATGAGGAGGCTCCTCATCCTCCATCTCGTACATGATGATTTTATAACAAGATTGTATTGTCGATTCTACTTGCAAGCATGGCAGCTCCGAAGTGTAAATATGTCGTTGAGATCCGTGGGATGTACAAAATTTGCAATATGACATCTTTAATCTTTTAACCTGGTTTGTTTTAAGTAAATGCTTGGGGCTGCCGAAAAGATAAAACTTACATTCATGAAAGTACTCATCGTGATTCTCATAGGATATGCATGCAAAGCTTCGTCTCAGTATGTTATGCTTCCTTATTTGAGTGATAAACTTGTTTCAGCTAATGGTGGCCTAGTCCTAAAGCTGTCAGAGAGGCATGGGATTGAGCGTGCAAGGGGGCGTTCACTGATGTACAGATCTGGAACAGTTCCCATAGAGGGATCAGTGAGAGAGATAGGGTAGGTTGTGCCGTGCTGTTTCGCCATTTTCAATTATACTGGGTAAATCTGTAGGTGAGAAACAAATTACAGATGTGCAATCCTTTCAATAAACCTTGGTATAATTTTACTCTCGTGCTAAATTCACTTTGATAGATTCCATTATTTTGCCTTGTAGGTACTTTTACATAACTATAAGCTTGGGCACACCACGTCGGAACTTTAGCCTCATCATTGACACGGGCAGCACTATCAGTTACGTGCCCTGCAAGGGATGCAAACACTGTGGGCAGCACAAGGTACGTCTCAAACTTGACTAACATTCACCTTTTGTTTGAATGGATTCTGTTTTGATGGGGCCATTCAATTTATGCATTAAGACAAGTGACATAGCTGACAAACACATCAGTAGTATTTGGAATGTATTGAAGGTTTCTTAGCTTCCATCTGGGACTGATAACAAATGTGTGAGGGTGGGCCCTATTGCTTTGACAACAGGATGATGCCTTTGACATATCAGCTTCAAAGACTGCTGTGGAGCTGAACTGCAAGTCCACGCTGTGCAATTGTGGAAGCCCCCCCTGTCAATGCGTGGGTGACAAGTGCTACTACAAGCGCACCTATGGTGAGGAGACTTGGAACTACCAACAGAGGACAGGACTGTCGTTCTGATCCCAGTTGCGAGTCTGAAGGCTAATTGCAAGATGTATGAATGTGACGCGATTAGCTTAAGCATGATCAAATCAAATTTGCAACAGGATGAATACTGCATTCGTTATATGTGCAACATAATGAAACACCTTTTCTGGCTTCAGCAAAAGCCCTGACTGTCTATTAGAACAGCTGCACCATCTACATTTTATAAGTTCCTTACTAAACACGCATGTTAAGGTGCTTCTTAATTCTTACTGCCTTACTTGTTGAGTCCTAAAAGTCATGTTATTGGCTGTTACTATTAAGCTGAACAGAGCAGCAGCGCTGGATTCCTAGTAGAGGACCGTTTCCAGTTCCCTGACTCTAAAGGCGATGTCAAGCTGGTGTTTGGGTGTGAGAGCGATGAGACAGGGGAGATTTTTCGACAGATGGCGGATGGCATCTTGGGTATGGGCAACAACAACAATGCTTTTCAGTCTCAGGTGCTTTGCATAACTTCTTTCTTAATATGAATCATGTGCTTCGGCCAGTATTTCCACACTAAGCTGCAGGTATGACAGAAGATGCATCATGTATGAATTAATCTTTAAATGTGCTCTATGGACTTAAAAAGAGAGTTCACTGAAGTACGAACGTCATGAAGATGACTGTTGCCTTGATTTTTTTAAAGTGCTTTTAGTCAGGGATTTTATTAAATCTTTACCTTGTTTAACTTGTTGTATATCAAATTTCATGAAGGGCGTTGCAAAGTACACCTTTTTAGCTGTCGGTTCCGTTCTTCAGGCCAAGGCTCATTGTTTCAAATTTTTGCACATTATTGTTTTCTTGAAATTGCAAAAAAGACCCTGACCATACCAGGATCCGAGCTTTCAACATGCCTTTTCTCGCAGCTTGTGGAGCAGAAGGTTATTGATGATACCTTTGGGCTCTGCTTTGGATATCCACAAGGAGGAACCATGTTACTAGGTGAACATTTATGAAAGCAAGGAGAAAAATGATTGGCTTGGATGGTGACTATTGGCCTTAATCATATGCATAAGCACTCTTTAAACATGTGAGGGCCACAATAAGCTGCTCAGAAAACAAAAATCTGACACTCATTTATGTTACGTGGTAATAGGTGTGCCAACAGGTGTCAGTAACAAATACGTTTATGAAAATAAATTTTCCATGTGCAGGAGATGTACGGCTGAAGGATCATGACAAGATGCAGTACACCAACCTGACAAAAGGACAGCAGGTTAGGCACATAATTTCATATAAGCATTGTCCTTGAACCTTCTACACAGATTTGTCCTTGAACCTTGTACACAGCATTGTCCTTGAACCTTTTCTACACAGCAACTAAAATATAAAGCGCCATGCTATGTCCCCTTATTCTTAATGAGCCTGAAATTCTTCAATCATGTTGATATTAATGTGCCTGTTTGTCTGCATCAGGTCCACTACTACACGGTCTTGATGCAGGGCATGCAGATTGATGACAATTTACTGGATGTTGATCCTGTAAGTTATTCTAATGTTATACTTTGCTGAAAGGATACAGTTCAGATTTAAAGTACTTGTCAGTAACCAGGGATTGCCTTAGGTGTGTAAATGTGTGATACATGGAGGCAGGTGCATACTACTTCAATACTAATAACTGGAAAAGTCACAATATCTTCTCCTTATGACTCCTTAAGGCAGCATATTCGGTGGGTTATGGAGCTGTGGTGGATAGTGGCACAACCTTCACATACCTGCCTACAGCAGCATTTAAGCAATTCAGCGCAGCTGTGGACAAATTTGCCAAGTCCAAAGGTTTGAAGCAAGCAAAAGGAGAAGACCCTCAGGTGTGACATCAGTTCTCCTTATGGCAAGAACAGGGACATGTGCAGGAGAGAGGTTGTATGTAATATTTAACTTAAATGTTAGGATACCTGTTCACCTCTCTTCCATTAAAATCCTGTTAACTTGTTTTCACTGTGGCTGTCTACATTTGCAACATGTGCCACAGTGGAAATGTAATTGAGGTACAAATTCATGGACACAAGTTCAAGTGCTACATTGCAGGCTGTACATAAAGATCCCCTAGGACTCATTCTTCAGTCATTTCTTAGCACTGCTGTGTCGTCGTTTGGCCTATTTACCTTCACAATGGCTGAGTCTATAAATTCAGAGTAAATTCAGTTATCTATACCTGGATAATATGCTTGTGCTCATTTCAATCGCAATGTGTGGTAGTTTAGAGGCCCTCAGATCCATGCAATACCTTGATTGTATGTAAACGTTTTTGCCTGCAGTACAATGACATTTGCTGGAGTGGTGCTCCTGACGACATGTTCAAGTTGGATGCTTACTTTCCCAAGGTAAGGTAAAGGTCTGAGATCACAAAGAGTTCAGTCCCAGTCTCTCATACATCTCTGAACTGTTAGCCTGTAGGGACCATCAAACATGCTCTGCGCTGCAAATAGAGTTGTAGCAAGACATGAAACGTGTGTATGTTGCCCTTTTAGGCCACATTTGTGTTCAAGCCCGATGTCCACATTGAGATGAAGCCACTTCAGTACTTGTTCAGAATGGGGAAAGGCACTTTTTGCCTAGGCATATTTGACAATCAGGCGTCAGGCACTCTTATTGGTGGAATAAGCGTTCGTAATGTTTTGGTTCAGGTAAAGGCACTAGAGACTTAAAAAGTAGGCTTTACCTAAATATAGATTTAAGCAACTGAGAGGCACATTAATCTCTTGGGGGTACAGATGGACATGAGCAGGCCTGTAATATCATGTCTACCTTAATCAGCATGGGGCAGACAGCTCATATTTTGCTCCTGGTCTTATTTCCAGTACGACAGGCGTAACAAGCGTGTGGGCTTCCTAAGTGTGGACTGCAACCATCTCACCATCACTCCTCAAGCGGAAGCAGTACCCTCTCCTGCAGACGAGGCAGGGAAATCAAGTAGCCCTCAAGCGCATCAGCCTGAGCGTACAGCTGATAAATCAGAAGAATCCTTACAGTCACCTGCCATTGCCAAGCCTATGGCACAGGGAGACAGTCCCTCATCCATCAAGGATGGAAAGGGTCAGTCGGTGCACCCTGCCCCCCTGAAATCGCCATCTGTAGCGCACTCATCTACTGAAAACTCACCCACCTCTGCATCATCTCCTCAGGGAGCCAGTAAAGATTTGGGTCATGGCAATGAATCCAGTTCATCTGCGCCATTAGACGCATCTGAAGATGTCCCTAATGTGAAGAAAATGGATGAGGATTATGTTGGAGAAGACTACTATGCTGCGATAAATGGAGGAGTATCAGAGGGGATAACATTGACTCCCCTGGTCACTGCAATAGCCCTGATCGCACTAGTAGTAGGTTCCGGACAACTGGTGTTCACATATCGAGCCAGGATATGGGATTTTTTGTTGCATGGGTTTAGGAGGTATCAATCTGTCCCAATGACTGAGGAGCCTGCCCCAACCGTGATGCTCACAGAACAGCGTTAAAAGCATATCTTAATGGATCCTCCTTTCAAAAGTCCATACTATCAATGTTCATGCTCCTATGCTCAGTCATAGTCTCTGAAGGCATTGAAATCAATTCAATTCACAGCATTTACATCTCCATCGTTCTCAGTTCTACCAATCTTACACATGAACAAATTATTTACTGAGTGTCTGTCACGGTCTAACACTGCACCGGTGTAACGCTGCGCTAGAACTAGGTTATGAGGCATGCTGCCTCACTACTAAGGTGGGGATTTAGATCAGGCGACCGGATTCGCCTGTCAAGGTTGCTGGGGTTCTACACTTCTAGCTTTGCTTCCAGGAGTGCAACTTGCCACCTGACTGCAGACTGACCTGTCTGTGGAGGGCTTCTAACAATTAGTGACCTTTGAACTGATCCGATCTATATCTTAATAGCCAAGTTGCCCACAGTCGATGATCGATAGATCGACTGAAGCAGGAGACCCGATACCCAATACCCGAACTAAAGGAGGGTGAGTACTAAGTCTAAGATTAAGGGCTAAGTTAAGATTAAGACTAAGAGCAGTATTACAAAAGGCAAAGGTAAGTTGAAAAAGAAGGCCTTCTCCTATCCTTTAGGAGATACTTATCCTTTAAGTATCCAGATGTACGGACGATCTAGAAGGTGAGGTACGCCCGTACCTCACACACACACAAACGTCTCATAAAGTTCAGTCATACGTCAATTCAGTCATACGCTGTGACAGCTGTCACGGTCTAACACTGCACCGGAGTAACGCTGCGCTAGAACTAGGTTATGAGGCATGCTGCCTCACTACTCCCCCCCCATTTCAGGAAGGATAAAAGACTGAAATGTAAATATGTATGCTGAATAATCTAGTGTCTACGATGAATAGCACTAGAAAAGGTGGGGATGCATGAGAAGGTATTTATTACGTAAGCACATATTCAGATGATGCTAGTAGAATCCCAATTAGCTGATCCTTGGAATCTCTAAGAATGGAGTGCTTAACTCCAGAGCTGCTGAATATCAACATCCAAACGTTGTCAGTTGCGCCATTAGAATCAGAAGGGATGATGAAAAGGCGGTCCTCCGCTCTCAAGCTGATCAACCAAGCGTAGCGGCTGTAGTAGCTATGCAGAAAGTACTTCTTGGAAATGAGACAACAGGCAACATGCTGAGCATAAATGGAAGTGAGCGGAATGAGGATGTCTGCAAGCGGTAGTGCGGGGCAGACAATAATGATGTGCATGCTGTGATGTTCCTTGATGAGTGTATAGGACTCAGGCTGCATGGGATCGAGATGGAAATCTGCTGGAATATCACAGAGATATTCATTGGTGGTGATGGAAAAGGATTCTCTGGCGGGTAGATGAAGAATGACTCCGGTTGCTGCTCCATGGGTTACGTCCAGAATGGAGTGACTGTATGAATCGTCCAAGAGGTTGAGAAGGGTTGAAAGCTCCGCTGCGTTGACTGGGCTGAAGTGCTGCTTGAAACGGTTGCCTCCAGGTGAGAAGGATGCAATGTGTTTGGAAAAAGCGGGGTCTGAAATTCCAGGTAGAAGATCTGGAAGACCCTGCTCAACTGCCCGAGGGTATGACCACTTGTAGGTGGGCATTAGTGCTACCAAGGCAATAGGAATTTTCTTTGGTCTGCCTGGTCCACGTTTGAGTAAAAGGGCAGGAGCATTTGATGCTGTAACAGTTGCTGGGATAGCAGTGTTCCTTGGCCGTCCCCGCTGCTTATGGCGGGGCCCAGATGTTGGCCTAAACTCCTTGGCTCGCCTGGCATCCTGGTAGAACTGATCCGTGGCCCAGAGCGGACTTAGCTTCGTGCTCTCATGAGGTGTGACACGATAGCCATAAGCAATCCAAGGTAGGAAAAGATCCCATTCAGAAGTGGACCCAGTTGACTCAACATAGCGTGCAATGCCTGTTTTCACAGTTTTGACAAAGCGTTCAGAGGCACCGTTAGCTTCAGGGTGATGAGGGCTAGTGACTCGGTGATCAATGAGACATTTCAGTAACAAGTCATCAAACTCAGCCTGAAATTCACCACCGCCATCAGTTAAAATTTCGGCAGGGGCACCATATCTTGCAATGACACCATGTAAGAAATGATAAGCAATCTCAGCTGAGGACTTATCTTTCAATGGAAATACTTCCACAAATTTGGAGAAGTGTTCAACACACACTAACACTCTGGTATGACCACGACTTGTAGGTTCAAAGGGGCCAGCAGTGTCAAGACTCCACCGATACATCAGTCCTCGTATAGGGAGTGGATGCAAGACAGGTGATTGAGAGTTGAAAGAAACCTTAGTACATGAACAGGCTTGACATGACTTGACAACAGTACTGCAGTCATCCCATAAACCATTCCACCAATATCTCAACATGGTAAGTGCTGTAGTGCGACGTCTACCAAAGTGACCATTATCTTCATGCAGCTTCTTAGCAATCTCAAGTCTAAGTGATGGTTCAGGTACAACTTTAAGATTACCATCAGGCATCTTACGATACAACAACTTCCCTGTCATGACATAGGAAGAAGCACGCCGTAGAATGCGTTTCCTCTCTGCATCTGAATGCATGGACAGATCCATGTCTGGATGATGAAGAAAAGCTAAAGTGTGATCATCCAACCAGATATTCGGGTCACTGGAAGTAGAGGACTCCTGACGCTCAACAACAAGATGCTGAGCTGCAAGAGAAAGGAACTCACGGCCTGACAAAACGACGGAGAGTAAGTTGTCAGGCAAGTCAAAAGAAAGTTGTCCCCCCCCCCAGCTCAGAAAACATGTGATGAGAGGTAGGAGTCATCAGGTAAGACCATAGAAAA